>CAUYPK010091604.1:0-75653 GCA_963574355.1 Loris lydekkerianus | reverse complement strand
CAACAGTTCACCCACACCCCGCCTTAAGTGATGACTTCGTCTGAAAGGAGTTCTGTGGGGTGCTCATCAGAAAAACCTGGGCCCCGTCTGTCCCACTCTGGGCCCCCGTCTGCCCCACTCTGGGCTCCGTCTGCCCCACTCTGGGCCCCCATCTACCCCCCTTTGGAGCCCCGTCTGCCCTACTCTGGGCTCCCTCTGCCCCACTCTGGGCTCCGTCTGCCCCACTCTCGGCCCCCGTCTACCCCACTTTTGAGCCCCGTCTGCCCCACTCTGGGCCCCCGTCTGCCCCACTCTGGGCCCCCGTCTGCCCCACTCTGGGCCCCCGTCTGCCCCACTCTGGGCCCCCGTCTGCCCCACTCTGGGCCCCCGTCTGCCCCACTCTGGGTCCCCGTCTGCCCCACTCTGGGCCCCCGTCTGCCCCACTCTGGGCCCCCGTCTGCCCCACTCTGGGCCCCCGTCTGCCCCACTCTGGGCCCCCGTCTGCCCCACTCTGGGCCCCGTCTGCCCCACTGTGTCCACTTGTAAGCTCTTTGCTTTTACAACCAAAGTTAAATCATCAACCCTTTGCTCAGGGCCAGAGGGAAAATGTCCAACCTTGCCATCTCTATTTCTTCTTTTTTAAATGAAATTCTGTCCATTAATCACCCTGTGATTTGATCTGTCAATCTAGAAACACTTGCTAATGCTTTATGGCTGTGGTTTGTTGAAGTTCTGGGAAAGAGGAAAAGAAAGAAGCCAATTCTAATAAATAAAAGTTATTTCCTCATTTGAATTTCTGAGTCTGGAGAGTCAATATGATGCAAAATCAATCTCTCATTCTCGACGTGGAGGGAAGGTTTCTCTCGTGAGTCACCTGGGTTGTGATGATAAAGCCTGTGGTGTTCTGTCTTGGCCTCTCCTGGGACTTCTGCCTTTTTGTGCTGCAAATTGCATGCTTGGCTTAGTGGAGGGGAGGAGGGCTTGGGTTCCCTGGCTCTCGAGAGCATCGCTGTGGAAGACTTCAGGTATCCCAGTGCTGAACGCATTGTGGATACTCGGGGCTGAGCATGCTCAGAGGGGAGAGTGCATGGAGGACCCACCAAGGCAGGCACCGTTGGGGAGCTGCTGAGCTTCTCCTGTGGGAAAGGAATTCTCATAACCCTGACAGGAGTGCAGCCATTTTAGAAAATCAGCTCAGAACCCCAAAACCCCTCCCAGACTCCTGGAGCACCTCAGGACCAGAGTTGCTGGATGCATCCTGCCCATATGCTAACCCTAAGGGTAGACCCATGTCCTGACCACCCAAACCCTGATGCACACTAGAAGTGCCCGGGGGAAACTCCTCCCTGCCCTCTTTCAGAGATGGGGCTGATAAAAGCCTTTTGTAGCTGCATGTGAGCTACATTGTCCTGGCCAGTGTCCATTCTGCTTTCCCCCCATCCCTGGACTGGCCTCTCCTTTCCTGCGGACCTTTACCCCAGTTCTATGCCAGAACCTCTCTCTTGTAGAATTAGGAAGGAGGAGGGGGAGAGGCAGAGCCCAGAGAAGCTGCCCTCATGGGGCAGGGCAGTAGGGAGGCTGCCAGCTGTCCAGCCAAAGGGTGGTAGAACTGGGACTAAAACGCAGACCCCTTTGATCTGGCCATGGCTTCTCTTTTGGACACTTGGCCTTGTTCACCATCAAATCAACACCAGGCAACTGCATGATTCTTCAAATAAGCCTGTTGTGTTTCCGTAACAGCCTTCCTGGATTTCAGCCTGGCCCCACGTTTGGCCTGATTCCGTGTGCCAGGTCAGAATAGGGGAGTGGCCCCTTCTCGCGAGTGAATACACCATTTTTGAGTAGATAATCCTGTCTCTCTGTGCCTTTTGCATAGGCCAGACCTTGTAGCATACCTGCTGGTTTGTGCTGCCTCTGTTTCACACATGGATGGCACCTGACTTGGCTCTGCTCCCTAAGCCCAGCTCAGGGCCTGGCACACGGGCATCTGCTATGAGCCAGATGGGGACATGGTAGGTACCTGGCACCCCTGAGCCGATTTGCCTGGTATCCTGTAGGGTGCACTGTGACACCTGCCACACCTCTGTTTGCACAGAGACACCTTTGGCTGTGCCTCTTGGCAGTAAGTCTCATGGGTCATCATACCTGCCCTACCTGCCTGCTGGGGGAGCCTCAGGGAGCTTCCACCCAGCTGTAGACAGAGGGGAGCCTAGCCGCACACTCTATGTGAAGGGTGGACAGCTCCAGACATTGGTTCTGGGGTTATATGTGACTATAAAACTGAAAAGTTCTAAATGTATTAAAGGCTTTCTTTTGAGGCTGGAATATGCAATAGATTTTCTATCCCTCTCAATTCTCTCTTAAAATTTAATGCTGCCATAAAAATGATGGATAACAAATTATTCCAGAAAAAATGATCCTGAAAGACCCTTTTAACTGCTGAAGCAGAAGGATAGACTTGGTGAAGAAATACATGTGACCCAGAAAACTCACAAGGAGGTAGGAGACCATGTACTTTGTGGAACCAGATCCCCGCAGTGTCCCAGCCTCACAAGGAGGTAGGAGACTGTGTACTTGTGGAACCAGATCCCTGCAGTGTCCTAGCCTCACAAGGAGGTAGGAGACCGTGTACTTTGTGGAACCAGATCCCTGCAGTGTCCCAGCCTCATAAGGAGGTAGGAGACCGTGTACTTTGTGGAACCAGATCCCCACAGTGTCCTAGCCTCACAAGGAGGTAGGAGACCACGTACTTTGAGGAACCAGATCCCCGTAGTATCACAGCCTTAGAGAGCACCTGTTTTCATTTAGGCTGTTGAAGTTGTGCCAACACCGTGCCTTGGTGTGCAGCATCCCTCTTTAGAACAGAGTCCCAGCTGAGAAGCGAGAGAGTCCCCAGAAGTGATGTCAGGAAGGCCTTAGTGGAAGCCATGCCTGCCGCTTGTACCACCTCCCTGGTCCACTCCAGCTCATCCTTCCACAGAGTCCTGACCAGGTGGTTATGAACAGCACGAGGATGTGGGTGAAAACCGTAAGACCACACGGTCTCAGATAGCTGGCTTTAGGGCTTACCCCCGCAGACATGTGGATGGTAGCAGGACTAGGCCTGAGACCCAGGCCCTGGGCAGGCTACAGGGAGGGAAACCTGTTTAAAACAGAGATGGCTGCTCATTTCTGCAGGGATCTGGGCCCAGTTAGTGCAGGACAAACAGCCTGTGTTCCTTCGTAGGCCTCGCAGATGTATTCCACAGTAGGTTTTCATAAACCAGTGTTTAAAGAACATGTTTCAGACTGGACATCTGGCTGTTGCTTTTGTGCAAACGCAGAAAAGTGGTGGTGTTGACAGTGCTGATGTCCTAGGCCCAGCGCCGCCAGGATGGGCTGTGGCCTAAATGGAGGCCGATTTAGCAACTGGCTGAGGTGCCTGGACCGGCACCTGTGGGCTCATTGGTCTTCCCTCTAATGTGTGTCACCACATCTGCTTAGGGAGTTTTAGTGCAGAGACTGGCTGGTGTCAATGATTTCCAGTTGGGATATCACCATGACAACTTAGGAGCTGCGGCTGAGTCTTAATCCTTCCCGGGCAACTCTGAGATCTTTCCTCTGGAGAGAAATAGGCTCATTTGTGAAGTCGTTTCTCGTTGTTCCTGAGCTACGCCCACTCAAGTGGACAATTTACTTTTTAGTGTGGCTCTAGAAAACCAGATGCACATAATCTACCTGACACCCTTCCTTGGAAGGTTTTGTATTTGGCCTTCCAGAGTTCTCGCGCTCTTCCATAAGTGGCTTCTCAGGGACTCAGAAGAGGGGCAGTCTCAGTGCTGTGGTTTTGTTGGTCCTGTGAGGGACAGGGCTCCCTGTCATCTGGGAAGTGGCCCTGCTACCTCCTGCCCAGCTGTTTTTGCTGTCTCATTGCCCACTGGGCAACATTTGGAACGTCAGTCTGGCTGTGAGGGGGCCTTTCCGTCTGTTCCCTCTTGTCAATGTTCTTGTGAGCACCTGCTATGGGTTAGGCCCAGGACTTCTGGATAAATTGCACTAGTACAGTAAAGGGCCAAACAGCCAAACCAGGAGTTGGAGGGGACAAAGATCCCTACCTCTGTTCCTGTGTGGAACAGGGCAAGCTTTGAAAGGTCTGGAGCCTGTAATCCTAACACTCTGGGAGGCCGAAGCAGGAGGATTGGATGAGGTCAGGAGTTTGAAATCAGCCTGAGCAAGAGCAAGATCCGTCTCTACTTACAATAGAAAAATTAGTGGGGGGTGGTAGTGGGCACCTGTAGTCCCAGCTACTTAGGAGGCTGAGGCAGGACGATCCTTGAGCCCAGGAGTTTGAGGCTGTTCTGAGTCGCGATGATGTCACTGTATTCTTGCTGAACCATAGAGCAAGACTTTCCTCAAAGAAACCCAAGACAAACAAACAAAAGCAAGGATGAGTCTAAGAGTTTTGTCCTTTTGACATTTTTTTACTTTCATATTTTAAAATATTAATATATTTTGGTACTAACTCAAGAACACTTTAAAAATACTAAAATATTAGAACATTTATTGTTCATGAATTAATTTTTCTAAAAAATATAAATAAATAAAACAGAGCACCAAAAATATTATTGTAAATACCCATGGGTTAGATGAATATTTTATTCATTTAATCGTATAGTTACCAAGTAGCATTTTTTCTTCTTTTGGGGACATAGTATTAGAAATAAAAGACCAGGCAAAATTTTCCCAATCAAACTTGAACAGAAATAAAAAGGGAGTGATATATTAGGATTTTAAAAAGTGACTAAGGAAAAATTATATTATGCTAATTAAAGAGAACTATTTTATTGAAGCAAAACAATATTAAATATGTTTGTTCTAAGCCCTGAAGATAGAAAACAGAAAGCCAAAATCTGATAGATTATAGTTGTAATGAAGAGCTTTAATTCTTTCTTATCAGAGTGTGAGTCATCAAATAGAGAAAGAAGGCTAAGGATTCATACCATATAGTTTTTATGGTCAGATTGATGTTTATTCGTGAGAAGTCCAGAGATGGGAGAATAGCTAGGCTTCATTGAGAAGTCACACCTCCACCTGCAGCCCTGTGCACCTCCTCTCTGCACACTGTGCCCATCAGTGTGTGCAGATGAATGGGCAGTGCACGCCAGTTTAGTTGTTGTATAAACGGTGATATTAAATCCTTATGCCCAGATCAAACATTTAAAGCACACTAGATGTTTCTAATAATGAATTTAGTAGAAGGTATGAAACATCTAACTGACTGAGACATCAGGATGTGTCACTAGAGCACTGTGGCCTGATGCTCTTCTGAGTCACGTGCAGAACACAGGGCTCAGGCATCGGGAGTTCATGCTCCTGTTACTCTAAGTGAATGCTGCAGCCCCTGACTGGGTAAAGGGTCCAGGGGATGGCTTTGTATTGTTTCTTACAACTGTGTGTGATGCTATAGTTATCTTAAAAATAGAAAGTGTAGTAAAAACAAGTGCTCTCCTTCCCCTGTAAACTCATCGTGTGTGTTCATTAGGTAGTATTCTCTAATGCCCACAAAGGAGAGCGCCATCAGCCTGAGGTGGCTTCCGGTAGGGAAGGTGCCGCGGGCGAGGAGCCGAGTCTGTGCCTCGGCCAGGGGCTCAGAGGGTGTCTTACTCGCTCCCACGCGGAGTTTCCACCGCGGTGCCACGGCACGCTGGTGTGCCTTAAGAGCACCTTAGGTGTGCTGCGAAAAATTTTAAAGATCATTAATTAAATTATTTTCAAAAGAAATTCAAAGCACAGTAAATCTATTCTTTTTTTTCTAAGAATCTTTTCCTGATCAGTGTAATTTAAGTGTGCCGTGGAAATTGAGATATAGGTTCAAGTGTGCCGTGAAATTAAAAAGAACACTGCTGAAGAACACTGCTGTAGTTCATATCATATGCTTTGCAATTGGTGGCCTAGGAACCATCCAAAAGGTAAGGCACAGAACGCTGCACCCACAGGCCTTCTCACGACACTGCTTGTGGTAGCAAAGATGGAGACCCAGCGCACACACCCGTCAGTGTGGACTGGTTACACTAACTGCCGCGCCCCACACTGGGGTACTGCCTGGGGGTGGAAAGGAAGGTGGGGTGCTCTCCCCAGCTGCCAGCAAACTCTGTGCTGTGTTTTATTTACTGGGGGAGGGAGGCGCAGAGCACTGTGGGTGGTGGTCCAGCGTGGTCAGTGCGCTGGCAAAGTGCGGGTGTACACCTGTGTGCACACACTTTCCTGTCTGTTTCCATTATGGACAAAACAAAAACTCAGTGAGAGGATACAGCAGAGACCAGTGAGAGAGGTTGTCCTGGGTGTGGGGAAGGTGGACACAGTGAAAGGGACAGTTAGGAAGCCGACTTCTCTGAGCAACCTCATGTGGTATTTACTTTGGAATCATCTTTCTCCCTCCATGATTATAAAGCCAAATTAAGCCAGAGAAAGGAAGCTATCCTTACAAAACAAGCACAACATTAAACAAAAGAGAACCTAAGCTGTGTATCAAGTGGGTGCTCTAACCACACACAGAAGTGGCTTCAGGGGGCTTTTCCGGCAATTGTGTGCACAGCACTAGTGGGATGTCTCTTGGGCAAAAGAGAATTCAAAACAGTAATTCAGAAATCAAATTGTTAGTACTGTTTTGAAATGATTTATGTATATACTTACTGAAATACATATTTGTACACAGTGTATGAAAATAAACCACGTAATTATGTTAATGTTATAGAAACCAAGATTCTGAACATGAGGAAGGAGAATCAAAGAAGTAAAAACCTGTCCTCTCAAGTGTGAATTAAAACTCTACAGTATGAGCCTACCATGCATTCTTACTCTACAGAAATAAAATCGTACTTCCTAGCTTTCTCCACTGGAAGTTACTGGAACCAGTGATAGTCCAGTGGAAGGGGGGACCCCTGCGGAATTCTCAGACCTTTCCCGGGGTATAGGGACTGAGGCTCCTTAGAGAAATGTGTGATTCCAGGAAACATTCAAGGTGATTCTGGGACATCTAGTCATAAAGAAAGCAGGGAACTTCTTGTGGGTTCCCAGGGGTCATGTTAAAAGCCTAATTTAAAAGGGCTCCCTCTGGCCAGAGCAGGAAAATTGAACATCAGGAAGAATTATGACGGCAGTTTATTGGAACATATTAAGTATGTTAAAGTCGATGAATTCATAATAATTTCTAAATACAACCTTTAGTAGTTCACCTTTGAAAGTTGTTAGGGTACCAACTGGTAAATATGTGTAAAAGGAGAAGTTTTTATTTTGTATTTAGCCTTCCTGGTAGTCATAGGGTTTGGGGGGAAGATTATTCCTATGGAGAACATGCCGCTGTACACACAAACTGCGGTGTCACTCGAATGAAATGACCAGTGCAGGGGGTGGTTTCTCACCGATGGTGTGGAAACCCACGGGGGAGCTCCCGGGAGGGCATTGCAATGGATGGCTCTGTCGGCAGCACCTGGACCCCCGATCAAGCTTAGCATCACCACACAGGTAGCCTCAGACATCTCATGCCCCTTGCCTTGAAACAGGAAGGTCACCGCCAGCAGCCATGTGCAAGTCACATCTGAACCTGACTGGCCTCCAGGCCTCATCCACTTCTGGGAAGCACCAGGGGATAGGGAAGCAGGCACAGGTCACCCCGGAATGAGACCAGTCGTCCACGGGGCGGGGGTGGTGGAGATTTTGAAAGGTGGAGAGACTCAACAGTTAAATTTATTGTGTCCCCTTGGTTTGGAGCCTGATCAGAACAAAACAGCAGCCAAAAGACGCAAGATTTGCAACCATGCTGGGTCGTAGTAAGGAGTCATCGTTAATGTTTAGACACACTAATAGTCTGGTGATGATGTTTCTAGAAAGAGCTCTCAGCTCTAAAAGGTGCCGTTTATGGCTGGAATGTGCTGTCTTTGGCAGTCGTTACCAACCTTCCTGATGCTGCAACCCTTTAATACAGTTCCTCATGCTGTGGTGACCCCCAACCATAAAATTATTTTTGTTGCTACTTCATGACTGTAATTTTGCTGCTGTTATGAATCGTAATGTAAATATCTGATATCCAGGATGTATTTTCATTGTTACAAAGGGGTCAAGACCCACAGGTTGAGAACTGCTGCTTTAGAACAATCCAGCAGCATGTGGGCAGAGCAGGGTTGGTAGAAAATGAGACGACGTTGCCCAAACACGGGTCACCGTGGGTCCCGGGTGATGGTGCACGGGGTTCTTTATGTGACACTTGTACGTTGGGGTATTTCTGAAAAGCCTTATCTGGGAGTGTTTTTAAAGATCACACCACACACAGACAGTACACAGACCGCGTGTTCACACACACGGCACAGACACAGCACAGGCCCGGCTGGGGTGGGCGAGTGTGGAGGGGTCACAGCCTTCGCGGGTGGGAAGCTGGGGGCATCTTGAAGCTGTTCTCTGTTTCTCATTGCTCTGTAGCACCTGCACGATTTTTCTTACTTTAGCTACTAAGAAATTCTTCTCACTATTATGTTTTCTACTAAATCTGGGAATTCCCTGGGGAATAATTACCTGGTGAATGTGGATTCTGTATATTCAAATTAGTTCCAAAGTGATAAAAGTCTTACAGCCCGATTCACAAGGTGCAAGTCTAGGTGCTGCCTCAGGGCTGGGGTCTGAGGCTTTTGTGGGTGATCAGTACTCCGTGCCACCAGAAGCCAGAGCGTGTCAGTGTCACGCTGCCAGTCAAGGAGCAGCCTGGGGTTTCCACTCAGCCCCGTTCCTTCTTCTCTCAGTGTCAGTCTCCGAACCCTTGCTGGCTGCTGTGGGAACCTGGATGGGTGGCTCCTCCTGTCTAGAGGCACATGACCCAGGGAAGTGTGTGGAAATCGTCTCAGGAGCTGAGGAAAAGGAAGCCTCCCAGATTTGCTGACTTCCTGGGCCTGTCTCTCCTCAGTGCCAAGCCCTGAGCTGGATGTGAAGGACACCCATCCGATTAGGCCCCATCCTTGCCCCAGGGAGCTCTTAGCCAGGGAACTTCCAGGGGGGGCTGGCAGTTTCTCAGCGTCACTCTGGGGATGGACACCAATGAATGACCCGTGTGTTCTAGTGTCTGAGTAACTTTGGGACGTCCCAGTCAGCCACACAGGAAACCTAACGTGCCCGGCTTGTGCTGCCCGTGCGGCCTGCGGGAGGTGAGTGGCTTCATCGGCCTCTCTGGGTAGACATTGTGTGCGGGCAGACGTAGCCCTGGCAGCTGCAGCCTTCTGCTCCTCCAATGTCCTGGTTTCACCATAGGGCAGGCCAGGTGCACGTCAGGGATGAGTGGCCGTGTGGTGGGTTGTAAGGGTATGGGCACAGAGGTTATGCTTTGGGAAGTTCCCAGGCAGCCCAAATGCCTGGCAGGCTGCTCCAGCCTGTCCACAGGGCAGTGTCCTGGGAGTGCAGACCCCAGAGGCCAGGGTCTCAGAGGTCCTGACACACTGCGAGCTTGGCCACCGCACCCATTCCTTTTTGCAGTTGAGAAAATGGAGGCTCGTTGGAACCTGAATTGTCCATTTATTGCTAAGAATTTTCAGACCAGAACTCGCAGTGGAAAGTATTAGCACCTGTCAGCTTCATTGCTCAGCCCCTACCTACGCTCTGGTCTTTGTGCTCTCGCTACATATGTGGTGGCTGTCTCTGAGGCGTAGCCGGTGTGTCGCTACCTCACAGGGGGCAGTTGGAAACTAGGACAGGGACTGCCCTTTGCCCTGTGCTGTACAGGGTGGGAGTTCTGTGTCCCCTGCTTTTTCCGTAAGAACAAGGGGGCTGGCCCTGTGTGTCCGTGTCCAAGCTAAGCACCAGGAGAGTGTGGGGACAGGGTATATTCTCCTGGGTCTCAGAGTCCCTCAGGGGACGATGGCCCAGAGCACAGTGCTGAGGGAGCCTGTAGCTGCCCAGGCCCATCTAGGGGAGTCAGGACTCAGACGGAAAGGACAGACCTAGGGCTGTGGGGGTGGAGAAAGGGCGGAGAGAGCAGGGCCACATCCCATAAGGGACGGGGTGGGGGTTGGCAGGAAGACCTGAGCTGGGGGTGCTGCCTGGCACAGCTGGGCCTGTGATGGGGCCTGTAGGCCTCGGGGTAGCAGGCTGCTGACCCCACGGGGCCTCACATGAGTCCTGTCGTTCATCCCCAGGCCGATGAGAGGTGCCATTCACCTGCTTCTCTGGCCTCCGTGCTCTGGAGTATATTCAGTCACAAGAGAGAATCCAGGCCGAGTTATTAACTGGTGTGATGTCATTTCTTGCTTCACAGAAAAGATAATCAGGGCTCACAGCAGGTTCTTTTTCCTTTGAATTTGCCAGAATGTCCTTGACAAAATGAAAGTGTGGTGAGTTCATCACTTTGGACTGGGCATCGGACCTTCCTCCCAAGTGGTGCTCCATGACCAGCTGGTGTGACACCAGCCTCTCCCAGAGCACTGAGTCATTGGGCGTGGGACACTGGGGCTTGGGGGGCAGGGGATGCCTCCGGGGCGGCTGAGTTGGTGTCAGCACGTTCATCCTTCACCAGCTCGGCCGGTGCTGGCCCCACAGTCCTCCAGAGCTTGTATAATTCATGCAGTTTTGACACAGCAGCATTAAAAGGATGTCTTTGATTTCCTCCATCGAGGAGATGGTCATGTGCAGGAGCACGTTTGTGATGAGAGCCTGTGAGGTGAGCCACCTATGCCGGGTGTCTGGTGGGGTGGCCCTGTGACCCTGTGCCCAGCAACATGCCTGTGCAGGGGCCATTGCCAAAATATGTAATCAATTACAATATGTAATTGTATGTTTTGATTTTTATTTAATAACTGGTTTTCACTGATGGGTACTGCCATTTAAGGATCCCTGGGTCCCCTTCACGGCCAGAAGTAACATCGTGAGAGAGAGGAGGAGTGAGGGAGAGGCCACTTTGCACAACTGCCTAGGCTGCTGGCTAGGACATGTGGCAGGCCCTTCCCACCTGTGAGCTGCAGGAGTTGGCAACTCCTCAGGAAATCAGATATTTAAGCCAATCGTCCAGCATTTAATGGGAAACACCTTTCAAAACTGGACAGATGTGATCTGGGTGGGCATCACCGTGATGGTTAATTTATGTGTCAGTTTGACTGGACCACCATGTCCAGGTGTCTGGTCAAACATTATTCTGGATGTTTCTGGGAAGGTCAGGTGTTTTTGGATGAGATTCGCATTTAAATCAAGGGACTTTGCATAAAGCTAAGGATTGCCCTCCACACTTGGGTAGGCCTCCTCTGGTCTACTCAGGTGAATTCCTGACCTCTGAGCAGGAATTCTGCCGGCTTTGGGACTGAGACTGCAGCCCTTGCCCATTCTCACCAGATCTCCCCCAGCATGAGCCACTTCTTTAAGACAGCCCCCCCTATATTCACACACACCCCCTGTGTACCCAGATCCTCTTACTTCTGTTTCTCTGGGCAATCCTGACTGATGCGTCAACCAAAGAATAAATATACATTAGGAGTTTCAAAATTTCAGCATGTGGTTTTATGTTTTTTTCTTAAATAATAGACTTTAAAGGGCTTATTTCAGCTGGGGAGGATTGAGAACCCCACGGTCAGCACCCTCCCCCATCAGCCCTCCCCCATCAGCCCTCCCAAGGCTGCAGAGAATCCCCTGTAAATCGCTGGATGTGATTGGCTGTGACCTTTGTCATTTAACCAGTTGGAGTTTCTCCGACACATGCCAGGAAGTACCTGGCAAAGGATAGTCCAGGCAGCACAGAGCTAATAGAGCAGTGGCTCTGAGCCAGCTGGACAAGCCGCAGACTCTGTGCTTTAGGACTCGGCTGCATCAGGAAATGTGATTTACAGTTCTTATTACGAGCCCACAGCCCAAACATGGGGATGCTGGTGTGAATTTTAAAATGGCCGTGCTCTGCATTGCTGGTAGGTAATCATACAGTGCAGTGGTCTGGGATGAATATTTCAAAGGAAATCATAGCAAAGATTCTGCTTGCACAGCTGAAGTTGGTGCACTTGAATTTGAGCAGAGAATGGGAAACAATTTCTGTCGTTTGAATCGCCTCAGAAATACATCTGCATAAACACGTATGCATGGGAGATCTCCTGGTGCTCGAAGCTCATTCGTTTTTATTTCAGTGCCAGAAATTATAAGGAAAGTTTAATGATGCAATTAAAGGTGAAAAATTGTTCCTTTTATCACAATTTCTCTGTTTAAAAAATAGAAGGACTTTTGTTTCTTTTTTGGGCTTTATTTCCTTTATATCAAAAACTGTGTCATGTATGAATAATTTGCATTTAGTTAATCTGTGGTCCCTTTGAACTTTCACTTTGTCATTTTACCTGCAAAACTAAATCCACTTCAGCACCTGGAACGCAGTTCAAGGAAACTTGTAATGTCTTGAGGCCTCAGGGTTATTTGGTGCTTGGAAGCCGGGAACCGGGAACCGGAGGAGAGGGTCTGCCAGGATGCTGCTTGTCCGTCCCACATTGTCTCAAGATCAAGATGTGGCCTTGATTAAACTGACAACGATTCACAAGAAGAACAGACATGCAGAGGACAACATGGGGGGGCTTGAAGGAAGAGCCTTCCAGGGAAGGTGGGGGGTGGGGACATAGTGGGTGGCTGAGAGCAGTCAGGAGCTGCCTCAGGGAGGAAATGCTGAGCAGGGTGCCCAGCTTAGGAGTCCAGGATTCCAGGCCAGGGGACAGTGGGGGACACAGGCTGAGGGACAGCGGGGGACATAGACCAAGGGACAGCAGGGGGACACAGGCCGATGGACAGCAGGGGGACACAGACTGAGGGACAGCAGGGCCGACAAAGGCCGGGTGACAGCAGGGGACACAGGCCGAGGGACAGTGGGGAACACAGGCCAGATGACAGCGGGAGACACAGACTGTGTTACACACAGCCTGTGTCACATACAGGCCATGGGACAACTGGTGACATAGGCTGTGGGACAAGGGGACTGGCACAAGCCAAGGGACAGCGTAGCTTGCTCTGACTCTGCCCCTCAGGGGCTCTCCTAGGAGCTTCAGCCCCCTTGATCAGGGGTTCCATGTGGAGGAGTGAATGGGAAAGACCGCTTGAAATTGGTCCTTGGTCTTTCTGGGTTTTTTAAATTATGAAAAGTGTTAAATATACACAGAAGTGTGGCTAACACTCTATTGGGTGCTTGTGAATCATAATCTAAAAAGGTTTATTTTTCATTTATTAAATTTTACATGTACCACTAAAACTGCCTCCCTTCCTTGCGGGAGCTAAATAACTTGGGTTTAGTTTTTATCATTTTTTTTTTTCCTCTGACAGGATCGGTTTCTAAGTTTTTATCATTTTTAAACACGTTTTCATGTGTTTGCCACGTGTGCTACATGGATGTATCCAGACATGAATGAGGTGTCGTAATGAGTATTGTCAACTTTTTATAAATGGCCTACTCAGATAATCTTGGGCAGTACACTTTATTAATTCAGCTTTATTTTTAATATTTATTGATGTTGATGAATGTAGCTGTATTTCATTTATTTTTCACACTTTGCAATTTTATGTTGTATGAATATGCCACAATTTATCCGTTCTTCTCTTGAAAGACATTCAAGCTGTTGCTGAGCATTTTGCAATTACAAGACGCTCAATTTAACCTTGGTCACATCTGGGAGATGGTGTGTTCAGGAGTAAAATTTATGCTTATACTGCTTATTAGTAGCAATGTAAGTTGGTGCAGCCATTATGGAAAATAGTCTGTAAGTTCCTCAAAAAATTTAAAAAAGAACTATCATACAAGCCAGCGATTTCATTTCTGGGTGTATGTGAGTAGAACTGAAGGAAAAGAAATCAGTATCTTGCTGCCGTATCCACATTTCTTTTCTTTTTTTTTTTTTTTTTCTCTTTTGCAGTTTGGCCGGGGCTGGGTTTGAACCCACCACTTCTGGCATATGGGGCTGGCACCCTACTTAGTTGAGCAACAGACACGGCCCACTATCCACATTTCTGTGTTTATTGTGGCTTTATTCATGGCAGCCAACATACGGAAACAACGTTTAAATGTCCACCAGCAGATGAAAGGATAGAGAAAAAAGTCAGTGTACGTTTATTAATTAAATACGCCATATATGCATTACATATCATATACCATAGTATTACATATAAACGAATACATATACATTATTTAGCCTTGAAAAAGAAGGAAATCCTGTCATTTGCAACAACGGGATTAACCTACAAATTATTATACTGAGGAAAACCAGCCAGGCCCAGAAGGACAGACACTGTGCAGGCTCTCCTGGACGCGGGCTCGCCTACATGTGGGCTCGCTTACACGCCGGCTCACCTAGACATGGGCTGGCCTATATGCAGGCTCACTTATACATGGGCTCGCCTACATGAGGGCTCCCTTAGACACGGGCTCACCTAGACATAGAATCTGCCTCAGGGGTGGGGAATGGGGAGATACTGGTCAAAGGGTACAACATTGCATTGCATGGCGTGAATACCTTCTGGAGATCTAATGTTCAGCACAGCGTCATAGTTAACAGTATTGTGTACTTGAAACTCCCTAAGAGGACAGAAGTTGTGTACTCATCATAGAAAAAGCGGTCCCTGGGAGGTGACGGATATGTTAATCAGTTAATTGTGGTGATCATTTCACAATGTCACGTGTATACTGCAACATCAAACGAAATTTCAAGGTTACAGGATGCTAAATCTAAATACTACCACATTGCTCCCCACAGCAGTCGCCTCTCCCCGCCACCCCCAGCAGCACGTGGAGTCTCCTTCACCCACCTGCTATCCCGAACTTTGTATTCCTCATACTGTTAGTTTTTGCTCATCTGAAAAATAAGAATGGACATCTTACTTTTCCTCACTTTGCCCTGCATGTCCCTTGATCGTGGGCGAGGTTGAGCATCTTCCCTATTTCTATGGACCACTCAAGTCTGGCCATGCCCTTGGCCTCTCTTCTTAGCAGGTGGTTTGTATTTTTCTAATTGATTCTCAGGAGGACTTTGCAATATAATACAGAGGTTTATACCATCTGTTGGCTCCCTCTGTATGTTCCGGATTCCAGTCCTTTGTCAGTCACATACTCAATGGAGATATCGTTCTCTGTTTTGTGATTAAGACACCTTAATTATAGTGTGTTTTGTTATATAGAAGTTTTATATTTTTGTGTCAGCAGCGTCATCAGTTTTTAAGGGAAATGTTTTGTGCCCTGAGGTTTTGCTGTTAGTATTTGCTTTCTAATCCCTCTTGAGCTTGGCTTTGGTGCAGTGCAGACCCTGGGTTCTTCTTTCCACACGAACAGCCAGTTGTTTTCTCTGTGCCATTGATGACAGTTCATCCTCCCCCTGCCCTGCACCACTGTGTCCGCTGGAGGTGACTCACGCCCCCACTGTGCCTGTGTCTGGGTTCTCCCGGCCCATCTCCTGGGCCCAGGCCACATGGTCTCTTTAGCCCCACATGTCTAACCTGTGACACTCTTCCCCTTGGCTTTGGGCTTGTCATCTGTTCTAGGCTCTTTGTATTAACTCTGGAACAATGTTCATAGTACCCCAAACTGAGGATAGGGAGTTTTCATTAGAAATACGTTGAATTTATAAATTGAAATGGAAAATAATTGGCATAGAATCTTTCTGTACATTAACCTGGTGAGTCTCTCTGGTCAATCAGGATTTCTGTGATGTCTCTCAGAGGCCTTCCCCATCGTCTCTGCAAGCATCCTGCACACATTTGCTGTGATGTGTTCTTGAGTTCCTCTGTTTCCCCAACCCTGGGAAGAGTTCTGCAGAGGTGGGCTCCCTGTGCCCGCAGACTGCTCTCTGCCTTCAGCGCTGTCTGAAAGTCCTTTCCTCTCTGCCTGGGGTAGGAGGGTACTGAGGCTCGGATCCCGCAGAAGTGACGTGGGCCTGCAGTACTGTGCTCCTTCCATTTGGGGCAACCTTTGCGGGATGTTGGCTGGTTTGTTAGACACAGTTTACAGAGGTAGTAAAAAAGTAAAACAGGCCTGGGAGATTTCAGCTATCTGATCCAGTTGGAATGGGATCAGGACTTTTTCTGTGGTCCTTTCCAAGTGCACCTAGGCTCTCACTAGCATCTTTCCTTCCTAGAGAGATTTGTGGTTTTTTAAAGCACTACTGGCTGCAGAAACAGTGTATCTCCTTGATCTCCAGAGTCCCCTGTCCCCAGAGTCCTACCCTCTCCCAAGGGCAAAATTTGGTTTTTGGAGGGGTAACAGGGCAGCATAGAGCATGCATGTCCAGACATGACCCTGACCTGACCCATGGCTGTGCTGTCACCCTGAGGCTGCTGTTACTAGCAACACGTGTATCGTGGCGCTACCTTGAAGGAACTGGATGCTTCCCCAGGCACTGCGCAGCAGAAGCCGTGCTCCTCCCCATCATGTGCGTTCTGCCTCTTAGGGAGTAGGGCTACCTGGGTCCTGAGGAGTCTTACCTGTCGCCCATCGCCACAGACCCCAGGGAGTTGGGTAGCTTCAGCTAGCATGCTGTCCTGGCTAAGAGCTGCAGCTTGAGCTCCAGCTGGGCCCTCCTATGAGGAGGGGGCCGGATGGCTCCAGAAAGCACGAGGAGGGTTAGAAGCTGGCCCTCAACCAGATCCCTTTTCTGAAGATGTATTTCCCATCCTAATCTGGTCATTTGACATGGACTCTGAGCCACGAGGCTAGCAAGTGCTAGAGGACTGGGGTGGGGGAGGCCTGGAGCCTGGGAACTGGATGCTGCGCAGTGCCCGGGGAAGCATCTAAACTCCAGTGGGCTGGAGTGGGCAGACGTTGGCAGATGGGGCGGGATTGCAGTTGAAGGGCTTTGTTCACACCGTGATCAGCAGGAGGGCAGAAACCCCAAAGCTGGCCTCCAAGGCCAATGCAACAGGCTCAGACAGCAAGGGGTGAGCAGAGGAGGGGGGTGAGGTGCACCCCACCATCTCTTTTTAAATTCTGGAGCCTTCTCTGAGCAGAGCTCCTCTCCCCCACAGAGGGCCACAGAGGTGTCCCTTAGTCTCTGGTTGAGGAAGAGCACTTCAGCTAACTCAGCCCTGGGCTACACTGGGACAGTGGTGGGCCTGCCAGGATCTGCTCTGAGGAACTGTGTCTGCCTTCCTTTCAAAGCATGGAAAACATACCCCAGGTTGCAATGCCCTCATGGGAGTACTTGGGCAGCGTGATTCGGCCAGCGCAGCAGACCTTGTCAGCCAGTCAGAGCTGCTGCTACCTCGACTGATGACTAGGAGAAGGCATCTGAAATAAAGTTTGCCAAAATGTTCTCTTTTGTTGTATTAATCACAAACATATTCATCACTCATCAGAACCTTAGAGAACATACCCCGACTCTCAAGTTAGGTGACCTGAGTATCTCCTCTGAGACCTGCAGTGCAGGGAGGCTGCAGGGGCCTCCTCCCTCCCCCACCCCGCAGAGAGGAGTTGGGGGGGCAGACTTGGGGGGTTGTGCTGCTTGCACTGGTGGACGTGGGCCTCTAGGGGCTGACACTGCCCATCCCTCCAGGGACATCCTTCCATCTCTCCGTCTCTCCAGAGCACTACTGGCCCCCAGCCTGCAGGAGCCTGCGGGAGTCTGCGGGAGTCTTCTGCTGCCTCAGCCTCTCAGCCTGTGAGGTGAGGCGGCCAGGGTCCTGGCGGAAAGGAGGGGCTTGGCCAAGGTCCTGCAGGTTGGAGGTGCTGGGTTTCTGAAGCCAGCAGGTTCCAGGGTTTGATTGTGTTTGGGGTTTTTCTCAGTGTTGTGGGTACGGGTGACACAAGCAAGAACAGGCCCAGCACTGGGGTCAGCGTGTAGGAGTCACTTGGCCAAGTGGGGGGATGAGTCGGGTGACCCCTGAGGACACTCTGTGCTTTGTCCTTCTTCTTTCTCACAGTCTCAGAAGGTTTAAGTTGAGGGCAGTGTCCTGGGGGTGGGGCAGGGGTCATTACTGGACTCGCTCCCTGCCAGGCGGAAGACAGCTGTCCTTGCCCTGGTGATGCCCAGAAATGGCATGGTAACCCTTAGCACCTCACACACCCCCATCCATAAATTCTACACACGATGGTGTGTTTTCCTGATCTGGTCTCTTCGGATTTCTGCTGGGAAAAGAAGGGGAGGGCTCACGTCTATCGGGTGACTGGCTGTGGGGCAGCCAGGACGTGGCGGTGGCCTGGCCTGTGCCCCTCGGTTGCAGCCTCCCTGTTTATACACCGACCACTCAGCAATGATGGCTGTTGTCTGGGTTAAGCTTCATTAAGGCAGAAGCCCATTTTCCATTTGATATGAATTTTTATTTATCATGTTACTATTTAATATAATTTACCAAGTCATGGAAGATAAATAATTTATTTAAATGAAACCATAAAGTGGTCTTTTCCCCTAATGTCGGGTTTCCCTGCAGGTGTGCCCTTGGCTGTGTTCTGCCTTTGGTTGGAGACGCCTCGTGGGAGGCAGAATTTACAGTCCACCTCACGGATGTGCAGTGTGAGTGGGCAGGAGGGTGCCCGGCTGCACTTCACACTCCCTGGTTAAATAAAAGGCTGCTAAGCAAATTAAGAGTGTAAACAGGATTCCTGAGAGAACCCATCATTCTAGAACATCCTCAGTACTCCTGCAGATCTCTCTTCTACTCTGTGCAATCCTAATTACCAATCATGTATTCCTACGGCGGTTCCCTCAAGGCCCTAAAGACCAGAAGTTGTTTTGTTGTTCAAGTTGTGTTTCTTAAGATGTAGTGCACTAATTCAGCCTGTCCCTTTCTCCGGGCTCCTGCAGGTGACCTGAGCCAGTGGATTTGGCTATGTCACCTCATTCAGTCTCTACTCCTGCTGTTGGACATGAGCAGAGATTACAAGAAGAGGGTAGAAGAGGCTGCCAGATCAGAGGGAGAAAGGACAGGTGACCATTCATGGTGACAGTGTGGCAAGTGCTGTAGAGAAGCACAGCCAGGCTCCTTGGAAGAAGGGGCAGGGACAGCCCGCTGCTTGGGAGAAAGGTGAAGACCCCAAAGAGGGGATGAATTGCCTGGCACAGGACCGGGAGTGTCCCTGCCCTGGGCACATTGCAAAGGCAGGGTTGGGGCAGAAACCAGCCTGGTAGGGGAGGGACTGTGAGAGGATTGGAACGTCAGGTGAGAGATGGCTGAGGATCAGATGTCAGTTGTGTTCTGTCTCATGTGAAGGAGTTTCTACTGTATCCTAAAGGTATTGGGCATTTTAAAATAAAATAGTGACATGGCAAGAGCTAGCTGAATTAGAAAGGATATCACTGCCAGGCCAGACGACTCACACTGGTAATTCTAGCACATTGGAGGCCGAAGAAGGAGGATCTTTGGAGGCCAGGAGTTTGAGACGACCCTGGGCAACATAGTGAGACCCTATCTTTATAAAAAGTAAGAAATTTAGCTGTGCCTCTTAGTTTCAGCTGCTCAGGAGGGTGAGGCAGGAGGATCAGTTGAGCCCAGGAGTTGAGATTTCAGTGAGCTGTGATGATGCCACTGCACATTAGCCTGGGCAACAGAGTAAGACCCTGTCTCAGAGTAAAAAGAAAGGCAGAAAGGGCATCCTCCTTACAGGGTGGAAAAAGCTGTCATGGACAGAGTGTAGGCTGGGGAAGTGTGGAGTCCCTGCTGTGAAGGTCTCAGCTGCATTCCACTAAGTTTCAATATTCAGTTTATTTTAGTTCGAACACAAACATTTAACATTTTAATGGTTAGGTATTCTTTAATGCATACTAGAAACTAGCACAGCAGACCTATACTACAAAGCCACAGTATTAATTTACTTAAGGTTTCTAAAAAATGAGTTGGTTTAAAGAAAAATAGTAGGGCTGGTGGATACACCAAAGGTTTGTGGTGTATATTCTAAAAAACATAACCACAAAGGGGGAAAGACCATCGGAGACCAGAAATCTTGAGAAAATATAAATCCAGAGAGGTAAGTGAGCATCATTATCAGAGCTGGTGTTCACTCAGAGGTGTCCCCAGTTGATGTTAATGAGCCAGGGGGAAGAGGCAAAACCTGGAGACAGAGCTGAGACTGATCAGGGGCTGGGGTTGCTGTCCTGGCCTGGCCTGTGCAGGGGAAGAGGCAAAACCTGCAGACAGAGCTGAGACTGATCAGGGGCTGGGGCTGCTGTCCTGGCCTGGCCTGTGCAGGGTAAAGGAAAAGGGAAGGGAGCGCCACCCCTGCCAAATTTCTAACCACTGTCCTGCAGTCACATGGGTTTTGAGCCCCAATTGACATTTATTTGGCCTGAAAAATTGCAAGCTGAAATTTTTATTTAAAGTACCCTGGGAATAACAGTGCCCTCAAGCTCCATCAGAAGCAAATGCATTTTCTTTTCCACAAAGAAAACCATTTTTGATGCAAGCTTTAAGGAGTTTTAACCCATAAACATTGCCAGCAACATTAGCTCCAGAAGGAGGGAAGTCACTAAAGTGTGAGGAAGCAGCCACCAGGAGCAAGAGCCAGCTTGGAGAGCAGACTGCAGGAGGTGGACAGGTGCTGCACATTGTCCAGGATGTGCTGCACAGTGAGGGTCATGATGATAAAAAGGAAGAAAGAGAAGGGGACTGTTACAATTTACAAGCAGGTCTGAAAGAAGAGCCAAGGGTCAAATTTAAATAAATTAGATGGGTGAAACAAATTAGGAAACAGTTAAAGAGGCGATTAATGCACCAGAAGAATGTGCGAGGAAAACGCTTCTCCCAGAGAGACGGGGACGGGAAGTACAGAAGGGAGGCAGAAGGGAAGTGAGACTGGAATCTCTAGAAAACATTAAAAAGTAAGATACTCCTAATTTTTTGTATTGTTTGGAAGGAGATTAAAGATAATGATTCATTTTAGACCATTAAATTAATTATGCATGTTACAATTTGTGGGGTTCAGATTTAAGTAATGGAACCAATTCAGTAGCTTCCAGATTAATGGGGCTGGGAAATTGGAATGAGGGGAAAGTCAGTCCGTGTGTAGGCAAGAAAGAAAATGATAGACAAAGTAAAACAAGTAGATACTTCAAAATAAGAGGATTCGAATTAACCTAAATTTATCAGGAATCAAAGCAGAGACTAAACTCTTCAGAATAAAAAAATAAAGGTTGGAAAAATACAGCAGGCATGTTATAACCCAACAACTAGCAACAAACAATCAGAAATTAAAATTTTCAGGACACTTTTTAATATCTTTTAAAAAATGTGGACTCGTTAGAGAAAATCTATCAAAAGGCGTAACAAATCTGTACTCTGAAAACTGTAAAACATCGTTGAAAATAAAGAAGACCTAAATAAAAGCTGTACCAGAGTCCTGAGTCAGAGGACTCAGTGTTGTCAAGATGCCAATCCTGGCAAACGGATCCATAGAGTCAGTGTGATTCCAATTAAAAATCCCAGCAAGCTTTTTTTGTAGAAATTAACAAACTGGTTCTAAAATTTACATGAAAATGCAAAAAACTTAAGTTAGCTAAAACAACTTAGAAAAAGAAGAATGCTGGTGGAGGCCTAGCCATACCTGATTTATTTATTTATTTTTATTAAATCATAGCTGTGTACATTAATGTGATCATGGGGCACCATACCTGATTTTTAAGTCAGTGGAGAAAAGATAGTCTTTTCAACAAGCTGCCCCAACAGTAGGGGATCCACGTGCTAAAAATGAACTTCACGCCGCACTTCATGGCACGTGCACAAGTGAGCTCAAAATGGATCGTAGACCTGAGTGTGAAGCTTCTAGAAGACAGCCTTCGTACCTGGGTTAGGCGAAGATGTCTTAGATACAACACCAAAAGCCTGATCTGTACCAGAATAAACTAGTAGATTGAACTTCATCAAAATTTAAACGTTGTGGTCTTTAGAAGCCAATATTGAGAGACTGAGAAGAGAAGCACAGGCTCAGTGCCTGTGGCTCAGTGGGCGGGCGGGCGCCGGCCACACTCACCAAAGCTGGCGGGTTCAAGCCTGGCGTAGGCCTGCTAAACAACAATGACAACTGCAACCGAAAAAAAAAATGCTGGGCGTTGTGGCGGGAGCCTATAGTCCCAGCTACTCGGGAGGCTGGAGGCAAGAGAATGTCTTAGGCCCAAGAGTCTGAGGTTGCTGTGAGCTGTGATGCCACAGCACTCTACTGAGGGCAAAATATTGAGACTATTGCTCCACCAAAAAAAAAAAAAAAAAAAAAAAGAGAAGGGAGGATGAATTGGAAGAGAATCTTTTCAAAGCATGTATCTAAGATCTATGTCTACAAAATATATCAAAACTCAATAATAAAAAAACAAATGTCAAAAAATAGAATAAATGCTTTGTCACAGAATGTAAAATAAACACACGAAAAGATGTTGAAAGTCATCAGTCATTAGAAAAATGTAAATATGTAAGTTGAAACTATAATGAGATGCTACCGTCTGTCTGTTAGAATGGCTGACATCAAAAAGACTGACTGCACCAGGTGTTGGCTGTGATGTGTTGCTAGGGAAGTAAAATGGTACAACTGCTTTGGAAAACAGTTTGACAGTTTCCTCAGAAGTTAAACGTACTTCTACCATATGATCCAGCTCTTCTACTCCTCTGTATTTATCCAAACAAATGAAATCATATGTTCATACAAAGACTTGTACATGAATTGTCATAGCAACTGTGTGTAATAGCCAAAAACTGGAAACAACTCGATGTCCGTCGACAGATGCGTGAATAAACAAACACATACACTGTGCGGCGCTGGTCAGGAGTGAACTGCTGGCGCATGTGGTGCTGTGGGTGAACCTCAAAATAATACCCCCAGCGAAGGAAGCTAGACTAAAAAAAGGACCTGCTATAGGATCGCACCTCCTTCACAGTATAGGAGACATAAACCACTGCTCCGTGACGGAAGTAGATCATGAGGCCTGGGGACTGGGAGGCTGCAGGGAGGATGTCAAGGAGCTCAAGGAGGCTTTGGAGAAATGTAGACATGTTCACTGCCTTCATGGTGTTTTCACAGGTGTGTGCATATTTCAAAACTGATCACATAAACTTCAAATATGTGACATTTATCATATGTCAGTTAGACCTCAGTAAAGCTGTTTAAAATAAATGAATTATCCTACAAAAGTGATATGTACTTATAAGGCCATATTGGAGTCTTAGGTCCTCACATCAAAGTCTTTGGAATATAAGTATTGCTTGAAATAAAGAAGATAATATATGTAGACATTGGTCAATTCACCAGGAAAATAAAACAATTTTGAATCTATATGCTCCTAAAAACATAGTTATTATATATATATATAACATAAAACAAAGGTTAGTAAACTATAAGGAGAAGTCATATAATCCACTATCATCATGGGAATTTTTAACATACTTCTCAGTTAGTGATAATAAGCAGATAAGAAAACGGATAAGAATTTATAAGAGATTTGAACAACAGTATTGAATTAGTTTATTTAATGCACATCTATAGAACACTTTTCCCGAGAACTCCAGAAAGTATGCTCTTGTATCATGTCCTTAATTATAGTAGGCATTGATGTACTACTTACTTTTTTCCAAGCCCTATTCTAAGTGCTCTGCATTGCTCAATTTATTTGATCTTTATTTATTGATTTAACAAATGAGGAAACTAAGGCACAGAGAAGCTGGGCCCGTGTTACGGTCACACAGGACCTAAACACAGGCTCTCTGGCTCCAGGGTTTGGTTCTAACAGTCTGCCTCTTGGGACTTTTGTGAAAATTGATCTTGTTCTACTCCAAAAAGCAATCTAAGCAAACTTAGCAATTGGCATCATGTAAATCACATTCTTTTATAATGCAATTAATTTACAAACCAATTACTAAGAATAGCTAAGAAGAAAAAAATATGAACCACACGTGTTTATAGATTTTTAGAAAACTTACTGATAAGTAAGCCATCGTTCAAACATGGAAATCAGAAAAGAAAGAACAGTTGTATAACTTAAAGATAATAAGGATTCATTGAAACCGTGGGACACAGCTAATGTGGGATTTATAGGTGGAGGTTTACAGCCTTGAGTACTTACTTATATTAGCAGTGAAGAAAAGCCAGACATTGATGAGCTAATCACCAGAAGTTAGAAAAAGAGCTAAGTAGTTAAAAATAAGGAGCAGTGACTCTACTTGTATGTTTCAAAATATCTGCAATAAAAACTATCAAAAGAAGAAGAAGAAAGGAAATAATAAAGATAACAGCAGAAACTAATGAAACAAAAGATCAACAGAGATGAAACTGGAATTTGATCCTAAGAATCAGAAGTCACTTACTGTAGAATACAATGAAGTTAACAAATCTCTAACGTGATAAATGAGAAAAGGCATATAAAATGGCATTTAAGAACTCCAAATAGGATATTACTACAAAGCAGCAGAGAGTCAAAGGAAAATAGAGTATTATGAACAAGTTTGGAAACTCAGGCGAAAATTTTAAATTTCTAGAAAAATAAAATTTCACAAAAACTTTAGAATGTCTGGATTGTTTTTTAACTGTGTAGAAATTAAATCAGGAGCACAAACCTTTCCACAAACAAAATATGAGGCCCGTCCATTACACTGGGGCTGCCGGGCAAACATACGAAGGACACGAGTCCAGACTTGTGCAGTCTCTTCCTGAGGACAGAACAAGAAGAAGACGCACCGTGACCTTCTTGCTTGAACCAGACAGGGACTATTCAAGAAAGGAAAGTTAGAGGGCAGTCTTAAAAATGTGAGTGCAGAAATCCTCCATGAAGTATCAGCAAACAGGATCTAGCCCTGATTAAAAAATATAACACATTACGAACAAATTGAGGGTATTCTGAGAATGCGAAGTTGGTACAGCATTACTGTGACACTCTGACCAGATTGAGGGTATTCTGAGAATGGGAGGTTGATGCAGCATTACTGTGACACTCTGACAAGATTGAGGGTATTCTGAGAAAGCGAGGTTGGTGCAGCATTACTGTGAAACTCTGACCAGATTGAGGGTGTTCTGGGAATGGGAGGTTGGTACAGCATTACTGCGACTCTCTGACCAGATTGAGGGTATTCTGGGAATGGGAGGTTGGTACAGCATAAATGCAACGCTCTGACCAGGTTGAGGGTATTCTGAGAATGCGAGGTTGGTGCAGCATTACTGCGGTGCTCTTGCAATTCACTACATTGCAAGATTAAAGGAGGGTAATTTCTCATAGCAGGTGATACACAAACAGCTTCTGATTCAATTCTGTATCATTCACGACAAGAACTCCAGAAAATCAGGAATCGAGAGAACTCCTGTAGCATGCTGTGGGCTATCTACAGGAAAGGTTTGAAGGAAATGTCATTGTCTAGAGCAGGGGTCCTCAAACTTTTTAAGCAGGGGGCCAGTTCATTGTCCCTCAGACCGTTGGAGGGCTAGACTATAGTTTAAAAAAACCCAAAAAACTATGAACAAATTCCTATGCACACTGCACATATCTTATTTTGAAGTAAAAAACGGGAACAAATACAATCATGCTGCCTCATGTGACCCGCGGGCCGTAGTTTGAGGACCCCTGGTGTGGAGGGAGGAGGTGGTCACTGAGGAGCCCCCCCCCCTCGCCAGCTGTGTCTTCAGAAGTGAGGGAGGGAGCAGCAGCGGCCGTCCCTGGCAGCTACCCTCTCATTGCGACACACCTCCCATTAGCCTCCTGCCTGCCTAGTGACTTCCACCTGGCCAGTGTAGAGGTCAGCGCCCAGGGCTGTTTCTTTGGACCATTCTTTGGGTCTTTATTTGTTTTTGTTTTTGTTTTTTTCTTTTTTAGGGTCTTTGTTTAAATATATCACCTTAGGTGACCGACTATCGCATTGAAATTGCAGCTCAGACCCACAAACACTGCTGCTGTTTGCAGCCCCCTTCCTTGCCTTCCTTTCCCATGGCATGTCGCCACCTATGCATTACAGATTTATTACTTACCTTATAAACCGAAGAGTGGTCAAGTGGCCATCACACGGACAGGGCAGTTATGAAGGCAGTGCTCCGAGAGCTGGAGTTTCGGGAGCCCGTATCTGCAGTTGGCAGTGTGTGCACTGATGCAGTAGCCCCCTTCCCCCACTAGGCGTGTGCGCCCCAAGGGTAGGTGACAGAGGGCCTGGGCTTCAACGGGCAGTAGGAGTGAGTAGTGAAGGGTACATCTGAGGACAGAGAGGGCTGGTGACTTAGGGTGAGTCACACCCTGCTCGGCACCCCAGGCCTTCCTCCCTGCGCCATTTCCCTGGTGTTCCTGGGAGGACTGAGAGCTCTGTACAGACCCAGGCTCTGCACCTGCTATGTCGCTCACACAGCTCACCCAGGAGTTGCCCGGCTTCTCCTGCTGATTCCTCCTCTGTGAAGTGGGAGAAGACCTCCTTCCTACCGTTATTTCGAGGAGTGGATTCTGTGCCGGGTATAGAATTCGTGCTTGTTGGATTTGTCTTTTTTTATTATTGGCTGCTATCTGTGCAAGAGAAGAAAATGAGCTACCGCCTCGGGGCTGCCTGAGCTTGGGCTGCTCTTCACGTCCTATTTATCAGGCTGCTGGGACTTACAGAGAAGATGCTGTTTACTTTAGTAGGATGAGGGTTTGAAATTAAGGCATTAAGTAAAAGTGAGTAAGTCAACACACGCTCTGGTTTTCCTGCAGCCCGGCCAGGCAGAGCCCGACTCTCACAGGTAACTGTGGTCACATTAATGACGCGGCACATTAACATTTCTCTCTTGGTTATTTTTTCTCTTTTAGTCTGAACCCGAGGGCTTTTCTCATTTCCACTTGTACGTTTGTGCTGCTTTTCTCATGAGATGGAGGAAAGAAATACTAGAAGAAAGAGATTTTCAAGTAAGTAAATGCCTTTTCAAAAGAGCCAAGTGTGATTCTTCACCAGGAGGGAGGTGTATTAAATTTGAGTTCACAGAACTGTGTGGAGGGGCTTTGAGAAGTGCTGTCCTGCCATTTGCAAGGACCACCTGGGCAGTGGTCACGTGGCTGTCACCTAAGCTTTGGTGACACTGTGAGGTATTAGATGAGGCTGTGTAATGAGCTTCCGGCAGAAATGTCCAGGAGCCCACTGTCCTCAGCAGTGTGACCCCTGGAGGAGTAGCATGTGACCTCTGGGCCCAGCAGCCTCTTTACAGCACCTGGAACATGATTCAGCTTATCCACTTGGTGCTGTGTGACTTGGGGCATGTTGCTTAGACTCTCTGAGCCAGCGTCCTCAGCCACAGAGTGGGACAGCCGTGCTGCTCGCTTACCAGAGCACGTCCTGCCTGCCCTGTGCTCAGCCAAGTGCCCAGCCCCAGGCTCAGCCCCGTGTTTCTCTGTATGGTGGCCCGAGCAACATGAGATACAGGACGCTGCCCGATGTCCCTGAGGTGCTGCTGGGAAGGGCTTCTGTCCTGCACCCACCTGGCAGAGGGCTCTGGTTTAGCAAGGAGCATATTGGCCATGGAGTCAGGCCTCACTCTCATGACCCGGGTCAGTCACTTCCTCTCCTAGGCCCCCGTGAGTCCTTCATCTCTCTGAGGAAGGGACATGCAGGAGGCCCTATGGTCTCCTATCGGTAGGGCAGTGGCTCCAGACAGCCTGCTGACCTCTCAATTCTTAGCTCTGTGCTTGCCAGAGGGCTCTGAGGATGCCCACTCCCCTCTGAGGGCTGTGGGAGTCTGGTTGCCCGCAGCTTCGTCTCAGCCCCAGGAGAGGCTGGACGAGGCCAGGAGTTGCCAACGGGGCCTGGCCCAGCAGATGGCCCCAGACTGCCCCAGGCCTTGGTGTTCACAGGTGGATGGGGACAGGGCCAGTCTTCATACTTCAGTTCTTGCCTTTTGTCAGCATGGGCTGGGTTTTGCCCTATGGGAGCATCAGTGCTGCGTCGGGGTCTCAGTCAGCCGCTTCCACCCCCCCTCACATCTTCCAGCTTCCAGCACATGGTCTGTAAATGATGAAGATCACCTGGCCTGGCTGACCCCATGGGCCCCTGGGAAGCTGCTGGACCTGGGGGCTCTTCTGACCCACTTCTGTCTGGGGGATATGGTGGTACCATGAGAGGCCGTGACCCTCTGAGGCACTGGGTGAGGGCCCAGTCTCCCCACCTGTCTGCCTTGTCCTCCCACAGCGTTTCAGCCTGTGGGGATGTGCAGGGGAGAGGTGCTGACCAAGTCTGCACTGGCCTGGCCGTTTGTCTGCAGGGCGAGGGGTCCAGCTCCCAAGTGGGCACCAACTATCTGCAGGGCAAGGGGTCCAGCTCCCCTGCTGTACATGGAGACTCCTTGCAGGGCCCAGGCCAGTGGAGAACCTATTCTAAAAGCAGGCGGCTGACCACTCCAATGGTCAGGCCTCCCGCCAGCTGGGCATCTCAGGTAGTTCTGTGTCTGGGATACTCTGGTTGCAGATTCAGTGTCCCTAGAGGCCCAGGAAGACAGTGCTGCCCTCCTGGGTGGGAAGGTGGATCAGGGAGAACTCAAGGTGATGTGAGTCCTCGAAGCCACACCACACAGTGCTTACATTCTGCTGCAGTGAGACCAGTAAGGACACGAGTGACCTTCTGTGAGGGACTTTGCCCCCATTTGCTCCCAGGTAGGGGTGGTGCCACAGTGGTTCTCCTTCCTACCAGGCAACTCAGGCACACTGACCCTGGAGCATGCAGGCATCACAGGTGGGGTTCTTATTGTGACAGTGATGTGCAGTAAAGTATCACATGTGTCCTGGGGACTAAAGCAGGGCCGTGGTCCCAGGGAGGGGGCCAGAAAGAAGATAGGGACAGGACGGCCACTGGAGGCCAGGTACCTGAGCTGGGCTGGGGGAGGCAAATAGGGAGGGGTGGTGTGGGGTTGGCAGTGGCTCTGTCTCGCCCTATCATGTGATGGTGACATCTAGTCCGGGGAATGCAAGAAGACTTGGCTCAAAGTGCCAGAATTCATGGCAGCCTTGGAAGGTGCAGATGACAAGGCAGCCGCCGAGTTTCATCACACTCAGTGTGAGGGGCACCGTTTCCTGTTTGGCTGGAGACATTGCTGTGCTGTCATTAGAGGGTGCGCTGTGTCGGCCTCCTGAGGGCCCTGCTCTCTTGATGTGAGGTTGAGGGAGGACAGAAGACCCGGGTAACCCAACAGCTGGGGAGGAGCAGGAAGCAGGGTGCAGGGTGTGGGAGGTGGGGCCGGGGGTGTGGCATGAACTGTGGGAGCCCGTGGAGCCCTTGCAGCTTGTGTGGAGAGGAGGGGCTGGCAGCGGAGCCACCGACTGCATTTTTCCTGGAAGCTGAGTATAAACCAGTGCTTTGACGACCGCTACGGGCCGGGTGGCACCAGGAAGCATTACAGGGCATGGAGTTAAATGGGAAAGGAGATCAGAAGAGAAAACAAATTAAATAAAGAACCGAGAAGCCCTGGTGAGCAGGGGGGAATTGAGTTTGCAATTGTGACATTTTAGGAAAATGATTCTGCATCCATGGAAGGCAGCGGAATGGTGAGACCCAGAATGCGAGTCTCCAGCAATAGAACATTTGTGGAAAATGGCTTGAAAAGCCCTCAGTCTTTGCAGCATTATAATTTGTCCCTTGGGAAATAATGTGTTGCTTTAAGTCATTTCCATAGGAACAGAATCATTTTCTGAGGACAAGGTATTCCCAAAAGAAACGCAGAGATTCTGTTCTCCTGGTGTTAAACAAGGAGCGAGGCAAGTGGGTGGGGCCTTGTGCTCCCCAAATTTGATTCTGGAAAACTTGGGCAGCAAGTGGGAGCTAGGGCACCACCTGACCCATGTCCCTCAGCCTCTGGGGCTGTCCAGGTACCATCTGGTTCCTTTGGCTCTGTGGGCCTCCTCCCTGCCTGCTGGGCCAGGCGCCTGCTCCAGGCAGGCCGTGCCTTCTGGAGCTCATCCTCCTGTCCTGGGCACTGGGGACTGAGAGTTTGGAGCTTGCAGATGCTCAGGAGGGCAGGTGCAGTGCTCCCTCCGATGCCGGGCGCTGCCCAAACACAGGCTCAGCAGCCCTCCCCAGGCATTGCCCACCGTACCAGGCTCTACAGTGGGGCCTGTAGGGCCTCTACCAGCCACTAGAGCCCCAGCCTCAATACCATCCCTCCACCTCCCATCTGCCCTTTCACAGCTACACTTCCGTGGAGTCTTGGGCATATAATGAGCTCCCCTCTGTGGAAATTCTCATGTCTCTCTAGGGCCCACTTGGTGCTGTCTATCCTCTTCCTTGCCTTCTGGGGTCTGTAAATGCTTCTGAATGCCAGTGCCTGGCTGCCTCTCATTGATGACGCACTGGACTTCTTAGGAGGAAGATGGTGGCCGCCCACTCTGGAGGCCCAGGAAGGTGGTGGGGTGGGGGCAGTGTCCTCATTCTGGAAGCACGTTCCGTGCAGAGTCCATGTCCTGCCTGGGCCCAGGCCCTGCGTCTTCGTAGGACCCATCACAGTTTGAGACACATGGAGAAGGACCTGGCAGCCACTGGCCTGCTGTGCTGGGCCCAGGGACCTTCACTGTTCTCCAGGCCTCAGGTTGGTCTGTAACTCAGCAGGGAAGCCAGATTGCAGGTGTGTGCAGCGCCCAGTGTCAGATCTCGTCTGGTTGATGATCCTGGTCTTCATGGCCCTGCAGAGCGCACCCTTGGAGGCCTCACCCAGTCTAGGCCTAGTGCTGTCCCCACAGTCAGTTCTGTCTTGAGGGCTGGGCTGGTGGGGAAGGGCAGGTGAGTGAGGGGCCCCCCTCAGGGCTCAGCATGGCGTGTAGGAGCCACCGGGGAGGACGGGATGGCATTCCTATCACAGTGCCACCTGTTCCCAGTACCAGTGATCTGCTAAAGGTGCTGAGAGAGAATTGGTGCCTAGAACACAAGGAGCCATAAAAATACGAGTGACCACTCAGACCACAAAAGTGGGTGTGGCAGCAGGGCAGCATTCTCATCACACCTGGACAAGGATGCAGACCGCAGCAGAGGGTGTCCTTCTCTGTCAGGGCTGCCGTGGCAGTGGGGACGCTCAGTGGCTGGGGCAGCATGCTGCGGGAACGAGCGGGAGTGGGGTGGGGCAGAGTGCCTGGCCCAGGGAGGACAGCCCCACGGGCCTTCCCACCCTGTGCACTCTGCTGTCTGTGCATTGATCGGACGTGAAGTTAGTGCCGTGTAAAGCACGCAGAAAAGTCAAAGGAAGCAGCTGGAGGAGGGACGTTAAGGCACATTTGACTGGATTAAAATAAGGTAGATTGGGTGGCGCCTGTTGCTCAGTGGGTAGGTATCAGCCCCATATACCGAGGGTGGTGGGTTCCAACCCAGCCCCAGCCAAACTGCAACAAAAAAATGAGCTGGACGTTGCAGCAGGTGCCTGTAGTCCCAGCTACTCGGGAGACTCAGGCAAGAGAATCGCCTCAGCCCAGGAGCTGGAGGTTGCTGTGAGCTGTGACACACGGCACTCTACTGAGGGTGATAAAGTGAGACTCTGTCACTAAAAAAAAATGTGGATTGTGCATCAGGAATGATTTAAGAGTTCTAGTTGGAATTTAATTGTTTCATCAGAGAATGCTACTTCTTTCAAAGTATTAATGAAACATTTACAAAAATTAATCATCTAACCTAGGCCGTACGTTTTCAAAATTGGAAAAATGGCAAGGATACACTCTGTATTCTCTGAGAATAATCCTTTAAAACTGGCTAATAATAACAGTAAGTAATCAAGCACTTGGATATTAAAGAATCTTTAGATTCTTTAATTATTCTAGATTAAGGAGAATCAAGGTGGAAATAATCTTGTCATTATGAAATTCCGTTCAGAAATGTAATGGTTAGTGCTGGGCTTACGAACAAATTCAAAGCCTAAATGCTTTTCTTTTTTTACAGACATTTTGAAAAATAAACTAAGCCTTTGACTCAAAAAATTAGAAATAGAAAAATAAAATCAACCTATGATAAAGACGAAGGCATTAATGTCTAACCCAACAGTGAACAGATGGGTCAGGACACGGGGTCAGCAGGTAGACCCGAGACCATGCTGGGGGCCTGAGACATGCGAGGAAGTGGGCAGGGACTGTAGTTCTCCTCTGGGTTAGGGAAGAGGGGCTTATGTATTCTTGTCGCTAAAATTGCCTCCAGATGGGATTTAAAAACCCAACCTGAATAGAGCCATAGTTTTGTGATAAATTCAGATATTGCCAAAAGTCTTCATTCTAAGCACGTCTAAGGCCAGAAAATGTCTTCCTGGTGAGTCTCTTCCCACTTCCACAAAGCCTCATGCTGTGCAATCTGTTCCAGACACTCATGGTAGGGCACTGCACCTAGGTGTGTGTCCCCGTCCTCATCAGAAATGTTAGGGACCTGTGCCCAGGTTTGTGTCCCCCCCCATCTGAACTGTTAGGGACCTGGGCCCAGGCGTGTGTCCCCCCCCCCCCTTGTCTGAGCTGTTAGGGACCTGCACCCAGGTGTGTGTCCCCATCCCCGTCTGAACTGTTAGGGACCTGCACCCAACTGTGTCTCCCCCCCTCCCCCAGTGTGTGTGGCCTAGTCTCTGTCTGAACTGTTAGGGACCTGCGCCCAGGTGTGTGCCTCCCCCCCCCCCCCGCCTCTTTTATAAGCTCACCAAGCCCTTCCCTGAGGGCCTTGCCCACACAGCCTAGTCACCTCCCAAAGGCCCCACTTCTCAATACTGTTACATTGGCAATTGAGTTTGGCCATGTTGAATAAGGAAAAATAAATCAGACTTTTAAAGAATTAAAGTTAATTTCATGCGGAAGTCTGAGGACTGTAGACTGAGGACTACAGGTTCTCGGGGGCTCTTAGCAGTGTTTAGTTCAGCTGTGTACAGACACCAACGCCCTGGCATCGTGCCATGGGTGTAAACGTGAGCATGTGCTGAATAAAGGAGTTACTAACGTGCTCACCTGCAGGAAGCACATGTTAAAATCAAAATAGAATCTAATTTCACTTGCTGTGTAAATACAAGTATCCTTAGTAAAGCACCAGCAAATTTAATTCATTGATATATTAAATAAAAAATATTTCATAAAAATATCGTAGGAATTTAGCTCAGGAATGTTAAATCGATTTTGTATTTATAAATCTATTTGTATGGAGTTCCCACAGCCTCTGCACATCCGGGCATCATCAGCAGGGCTCACAGCACTCAGGTTTGTCACCGTGACACGGCCAGATGAGGGAGGACCCCTCAGGGAAGCACGTGGGAATTTAGGACAGGTCCCCGGCACTCCCCCCAGGGGCCGCACCGAGCATGCTGGCCCTCCAGCGGGAAGCCCTGACACCCAGAGACCAAAGCCTGCTTTGGAGACTGGCCACAGAGGTGCCCTCTGTCCAGTAGGATTCCAGATCCCAAAAGGAACAGTGGCATTTGCCACAAATCACATTTGAACAAGCAGCCTAGACAGGCTGGCGTAGAGGGGCTGCTTTATCAGAAAGTACAGGAGACAGCCTCCTCTAAGTCAGGACTGTGCTTCTGTCCGTGGCATGACGAACAGATACTCAGCGAGGCTCACTGCCCCCCCCCCCCCCATGGCAGGTGTACACAACACGGACATTACAATACTAGCCAGTTTTGAAGGACTGTTCTCAGAGAATACAGCCAGTAATCACTGCTGTCTTTCCACTTTTGAAAACTTATAGCCTAGGTTAGATGATTAACATCCATCTAATATACATTATGGGAGTGTGGCCTCCTCAGAGGACTGAGTCAGCACTAGGACCAGTGTTTGTCCTGAGGACACCTGCTGTGTCCTGCTCCGGGGCCCAATCCGCTGTGTACATAGCCTGGTGCAGGGCAGGGCAGGAAGCAGGAGCCTGCACAGGCAGAGGTGAGTCAGAGAGGACCTGAGACAGACAGCCTGGGTTTGCAGGGTCTTGCTTACCTGAGACTTTGCCCTGATCGGAGCAGAATAAAGCAGTTATCCTCTGAAGACCCCCAGCTTCAGCTCACCTCCCACTCCTTTGAGGCCAGACTTTATGTTACTTTTGTGACTGAAATGCTCCACCTTAAGAAATTAATTTTAAATGGGCAGAGCCTCACATGCCTCACTGGTGAAAATGCCTTTTCTTCCTAAATGACATGTTTTAACCAACTACAGAAGTGGTGTCTGTGCATCAGAAACAACATCAACAGCATTGAAAGGCAGGAGCCAAGTCAACAACAGGTCTAAAACACAAAGACCTCACATGGATAACTAACAAAAAGAAAATGTCCTCGGGGAAATGAATGCGGCTCAGAACAGTCAGACACCCTACATGAGAATTTATGCAGCTGTCCAGAAAAGTGAACAACACTCCCAATCATTAACAAAGTTTAAAATGAAAACTAATGCTGCCCAGAAAAGTGAACATACCTCCTAATCACTAACAAAGAGTTTAAAATGAAAACTAATGCTGCCCAGAAAAGTGAACAACCCTCCCAATCACTAGTAAAGAGTTTTAAATGAAGACTAACGCTCCCTGTAAAAGGAGCTGTGCTTTTAGAAAGCAGTGAGGTCTGCGTGAAGCAGGCGAGTGCCTTCTCCCGAGGTGGGGGTGATGCAGAACCTCTCTAGAGTGCCTCACCTTGGTCCAGCCACTCCCCTTGTTTGTAATTAGGGGGATAATGTTGGCAGCAGCCTCGGTGTCCTGAATTGTGGTTCATTGCTGGTGATGTGTTTGTAACTACCAAAATTATATCTTCAAATACTATTCACTGATATGATAAAATAGTCTCATATTGTGTATGTGGAGAAAAGCCTGGCCTGTATATGTCTACCCATGGGGATATACAGCAAAATGACCCCAAATTTGCGTACATGACACAGAAAAAAAAGACTGACAGAAACAAACTGTAGTGTTAGCATTGTTGAGTTTCGATCAGTAGAATTACAGTTTCCTTGTGGCGCCTATAGCTCAGTGGCTACAGTGCTGGCCACATACACCGTGGCTGGCGAGTTTGAACCCAGCCTGGGCCTGCTGAACAACAAAGACAACTGCAACAGAAAAACAGTCAGGTGTTGTGGCAGGTGCCTGTAGTCCCAGCTACTCAGCTACTTGCTGTGGCAAGAGAATCCCTTGCTTTGAGGTTGTTGTGAGAACCAGCAACCGAGGGTGACATAGTGAGACTCTGTCTCAAATAAAAAAAAATTTGGCGGTACCTGTGGCTCAGCGAGTAGGGTGCTGGCCCTATATACCAAGGGTGGTGGGTTCGAACCCGGTCTCAGCCAAACTGCAACAAAAAATAACTGGGCGTTGTGGTGGCCCTTCTGCTGCTGTCTTGTTTACTGGCAAACTCAAACTTTGGGCCCAGTAAATGAGTTAGGGGCTTCATCCTGCCCACTGGCTCGTAGAGTGGCCCTGGGGCAGCGTATCATGTCTCTGTCAAACAGGGCTAATTTGGCAGTGCCGAGTAGCCTTTGACAGGCTAACAGCTTTATACAGGTTTGTTTCTCTTCGTGTTCATTTGAAGCAGGAAATGTCATGAAATGCCAAAGTAAAGATCAATTGTCTCTTTCTTTATCCTTCTTAGACATTCTAAGAACAAAACTGGGTCAAGTAGAAAGTGATCTTCAGAGCCATTTGGGCCTGCTGTGCTCTTGCAGCCTGCCACACAGGGCTGTGCTGGGCCACGCTGGGCGACGTGGACACTGTGGTAGCTGCTTGGATGTTTGTGAAAAGGAGGGGGAGCCCTTAGAGGCCCAGACTCCGTGTCCTTCTTTTTCACGTAGCATCGTGAGGCTCCGGGAACAGAGGACCCTGTCCACAGTGGCTGGGCACGTGGTGGGTCGGCAGCGGGTGGGTTCTAGCCGGAGCACACCGTGGAGGAATCACGTGGGGACAGCAGAGAGGAGGTGACACAGGCGAGTGACACAGAGTTCAGCCAGTCCTCTGCAGTGACCACATTCCTTCCCAAGCCTGGTGTGGCTGCACCACAGAGACCCGGACGCCCATGACCTCCTGGCCTGCCCCAGTGTGGCTGAGCACGTCCACCTCGCCACCTCATGCTTTAGGGAGGGCGGATGTCCCTCAGGAGCCTGCCTTCCTGGTGTCTTCTAGAAGCTTCCACATTCCCTAGGATGGGGACTTTCTCAGACAGTGGCAAGGGTGAGAGACGTCCCCTGGTCACCTGGAGAGAGCAGGAACCTGGCACATTTTGATCATTGCCCTTCCTCCTCCTCACCCCAAAACGCCAGCAGGTGACTCTCCTTGTGGCCTTGGGAGGTTGGACCCTGCTAGGTCTCGTCACGGCAGCAGCGGATTGAAGACTCAAGTCCCAGCTGTGGAGAGCGAGACGTGGGCTGCAGAGTCCGACAGCAGCTTCCCAGCTGGAGTGAATGACTGAGGTGGGAGGTGGAGTGTGCAGAGAGACCGGCGGGATGAGATTGCTGCAAGAGGCCCTGGGCAGCCTGGGTCTTTAAGTAGAGTAATGAGATCTTTCTCTCTGGCTCAATTAAAGCAAGAGAAATTTGGTTATCCCCAAAGAGGAACTTCCCACACCTCTTTTTTTTTTTTTTTAATTTATTTATTATTAAATCATAGCTGTGTATGTTAATGCAATCATGGGGCACCATACACTGGTTTTATAGACCATTTGACACATTTTCATCACACTGGTTAACATAGCCTTCCTGGCATTTTCTTAGTTACTGTGTTAAGACATTTATGTTCTACATTTACTAAGTTTCACATGTACCCTTGTAAGATGCACCGCAGGTGTGGTCCCGCCAATCACCCTCCCTCCACCCATCCTTCCCCCTCCCCTCCTCTCCCCTCCCTTTTCCCTTTCCCCATATCCGTAGGTTATAATTGGGTTATAGCTTTCATATGAAAGCTGTAAATTAGTTTCATAGGAGGGCTGAGTACATTGCCACACCTCTTTAATGGCACTGTGGGAAGCACTTAAATGGCTGCTGTGGGGGGTGAAGGTGCCTGGACCAGCCTAGCCCAGCCCACCCTGGGCTCCCTGAGAGGGTTGGGGTACATGACGGAAGCCTCGTGCTTTGCTGGTGTCTGCAGTGTCAGTTGTTGGAGGGCAGTGCCCACTGCTGTACCCGAGAGAACAAAGGAAGATGCCAGTTTTTTTAAGAAAGAGGGAGCCTTTTTAGGTGAGAAGGCCACAGGGGTTCCATGGTGCCCTTCCTGCTAGTTCTTAGTGCCATCCTACAGAAAGACCTCAGAGGCAGCCCACAATGTGCTTTGGTAGCTGAGTGAAGGTCACTGGTGGCCAGTGGCATGGTGGGGCCAGACGTGGAGCCATGACAGGACACCGCAGCCTAGCAGGAGGGCTCCCACCCCCACCCACAGTGCTGTCCCCTCACCAAAGGCCCCCAACATAGACCCTGGGAGCAGAGTGTGCCCAGCCCCTGCCCTCCTGAGAGCCACAGGCTCTGTGTTCGTTTCAGGTTTGTTGTGATCATTTTCCCTTTAGGACTGTAACTCATGGAGGCAGTTTACAAAGAAAAGAAGTGAGTCCTGCACTAGGCTACAGGAAATCGGATTTTGTCCCGTGACGCTGCTCAGACCCATCTATGTATCTTGTTGAATCATCCTTCTCCGTGACAGATTTCACTTTCTCTGGAGAAGGAGCAGCTGGAACCAGCACCCCCGTGGCCCTGTGGATTCCTAGAGAGTGTCTGTGATAGTTTCTGGCTCTCCTGGCTCTGCTCTGCCCATGAGGCAGTGAGGTCCCCACTGGCCTCCACAATCCCATGGAAGCCTCACCCAGAGCCGTCTGAGGTCACCCATGGCCAAGTGAGATAGCATGAGGACATGGACAGTGGCCTGGGTGAAGTTCAGTGAGGATGTGGACAACAACCAGGGTGAAGTTCAGTGAGGACGTGGACAGTGGCCTGGGTGAAGTTCAGTGAGGACGTGGACAGCGACCAGGGTGAAGTTCAGTGAGGATGTGGATAGTGGCTAGGGTGAAGTTCAGCATGGACATGGACAGTTGCCAGAGTGAAGTTTAGTGAGGTGTGGACAGCAGCTGGGGTGAAGTTCAGTGTGGACATGGACAGTGGCCAGAGTGAAGTTCATGAGTTGTGGACAGCGGCCAGGGTGAAGTTCAGCAAGGACGTGGACAGTGGCCAGAGTGAAGTTCATGAGGCGTGGACGTGGACAGTGGCCAGAGTGAAGTTCATGAGGCGTGGCCAGTGGCCAGGGTGAAGTTCAGCATGGATGTGGACAGTGGCCAGAGTGAAGTTCATGAGGCGTGGACAGCGGCTGGGGTGAAGTTCAGCAAGGACGTGGACAGTGGCCAGAGTGAAGTTCAGTGAGGACGTTTACAGCGGCCGGGGTGAAGTTCAGTGAGGACATGGACAGCGTCCGGGGTGAACTTCAGTGAGGATGTGGACAGCGGCTGGGGTAAAGTCAAGTCCAGCTTCTTTTTATCTGCAGCACACGTTTGTGCAGCATTGGCCGGGCTGCCCAAGGATGGTGGGGCGTGAATTCTGCGATGCCTGTTCACCTGAGGGGCCCAGTCTTTGGGTCATTTTTTCCTTTTTTCTCAGTCTTTGAAATTATACCCTAGTAAGCTCTGTCCTCTCTTAGGTGACAGACCGTAGACATGTTGGAGTTGTAAGGTCCTGTTCCTGACTGGTTCCAGCATGCTCCCCAAGAATCACACGTGATGTTAATGCTTAGCCTGGCCAGCAGTAAAGGGGAGATAAGGAGTGTTGGCTATTTAGTTCCATGATGTGGTGCTGAAAGAGGTTCTGAGACCCAAATGATTGATTATTGCTTGTTAGTCTAATTTTCCTGGGCCAGGAATGGTGGTTCACACCTGTAAATAATCCCAGCACTCTGGGAGGCTGAGGCAGGTGGAGCCTTTGAGCTCAGGAGTTTAAGACTAGCCTGAGCAAGAGCAAGAACTTGTCTCTACTAAAAATTGAACAATAAGTTGGGCATTGTGGTAGACATCTATAGTCCCAGCTACTCAGGAGTCTGAGGCAGGAGGATCACTTGAGCCGAGGAGTTTGAGGTTGCTGATGCCATGATACTCAACCCAGGATGACAGAGTGAGACTCTTGTCTCAATAATAATAATAATTTGCCTGGTTAGGACTTTGCTCCAGGTGGCCTCATCTGTCCCACACATGCTCAGTCACCTAATGTGCTGTGGTTATTTTCTTGGGTGTTAACAATGACCTTGCTCAGAGTTCTGTGAACCACGCATTCATCCCCAGCAAGTTTATCCAAGTGGGAGTCTCTGAAGGAGAGGGGCAGTGTGGCTATCCCATACCTTGCATTGTCCTGGAACTGTCCCTTGGAGGAGATGCCTTCCTCTCCCCGCGGCCTGCCCATACCCCAGGCCACGGTGCTCCTCCTCTTCGTGCTCCTGAGTCCATGTCCGCCTCCACGTCTCATCCCCATTTGGAAGAACACATCCTTTCACCCTTCCCTGAGTAGGGGAGCACAATGGGGTAATACTCGGATAATGCATGTCTGGCGACAGACACTCGCCCTCTCCAGGTAGCACGTGGAAGCTGGAAGCCATCTCCTCTTGGTCTCCAAGGTGGTGCCTTGCTCTCCTCACCACCCAGCGCCACCTGACTACAGACCTTTCTTTGCCACCTTTGTGTCACTCCCCAGCACCTTGGGGCCCTCCTCTTCCCCCTAGCCACCTTGGAAGTCCTGCCTGGGCTCCTGGCTGTCCTTGTCCACTGTGGCTCCTGTGCTGTGTCCGTGTGCTATGTCCTGTGGGAGGCTGTCACACCCCACCTTGCACAGCACATCGGGATGCACAGATCCCTGCTCCCACATGCTGGGTGGAAGTGCATGGGGGATATGGATTGCTCAGAGTCCGTGGAATCACTGCCGTCATCTGGATGCCACAGTTAACTCTAATCAAGTAACTACCTTTCAGTTTGAACCAAGGCCTTGAACTCCCTGGATGGACAGTGAGTTCATTTGCACACTTCAGCTTCACTGAAGGCTCCACTTGGACATGAGGTGACAGGGAGGGCACCACAGCCTGAGAGAGCCTGTCTACACCCTGTAAGCCTTGGAAGAAAATGGGCTCTGGAAGTTGAAATCAGCAAATATGCAGGTGTAGCATCTCACCCACATCAGTAAGCGTTCAACCCCATATATAGTTGGTGACTTTTGAGCGTAAGTTGTGAGTCAGAACTTGTCACTTCATAACAGTTCCCAGGTATGCACAAGGGCTTCTTAGAAATCACAGCCATTTTTAAGTTAAATGAGTTCCTTGCAGCTAAATAATTTCAAAATTATAAAAATCGTTTCATGGTTTTTATCTTATTTTATTTTATTTTACTTTTTGAGACAGGGTCTCACTCTGCCACCTAGAGTGCAGCTCACGGTTCACTACAACCACACACTCTTAGGCTCAAGTCAGCCTCTTTAGTAGCTGGGACTATAGGTGTGTGCCATCATATCAGCTGCTTTTTCTAATTTTTGTAGAAACAGACTCTCTCTCATGCTCAGGTTGGTCTTGGTCTCGGTCTCGAACCTCTGGCCTCAAGCAGTCAGCCTCCTAAATTTCTAGGATTATAGGTGTGAGCCACCATGCCCAGCTTGTTTCATATTTTTATAAGAAAACACATTTAGTGTGGAGACTGCTGCGTGTCAATATGCTTGCGGTGGGCTTAGACTGAGCTGATGGTGAGCCCACTCTGCAGGGACCCCAGCACCCGGAGCGAGGCTATGGCTCCAAGGTCCACCCTGCTGAAAGGCCTGCCTGTCGGTCCTGGTTTCTCCACCTGCTGAAAGGCCCGACGGTTGGTCCTGGTTTGACTTTCCCTCTCATATGCCTTTGTGACATTCCAGTCATCCCAGCTATGCAGCAGAGTGGAATCCTGCTTGAGAAGAGACTGGTTTTGTAGCACTGGCTTTTAGGACACTCCTGTCTCCTGCAGGAAATTGGCCGGTCCCTTCAGACCATGCCTCCCTGGACAGCAGGAAATGAGTGGGTAGGAGCTTGGTGGTCTGGCCGTTGCTCTGCCTTGCTTGTCTCTGCCTGTGAATTAGTCTTACCATTAAAGATGAAATTATATCCACCATTCAAATCATTAATTGAAAGGCCCTTATTATCTCATTAATGGTGTTTGATATCTAAGGCAGATAAAGTTGGAGGTGCTTGTCCGCTGGGTCCCTGAAGCCGTATTAAATGTCTCCCTCTCAGTTGTAACAGACCCATTTTGCAGCCTTTTGCGAACACGCAAAAGAATCTCTCAGGGAGATGAAACGACACCAGCCTGAGGGGCAGGGTGGGGACACTTGCTCTGTGGGGACAAAGGCCCTGCCCAGCCAGCCTGCCATGTCTTCAGGCAGCAGAACTTGGGGGGACAGAGTAACCCTGATGGGCTTAACAGTCACCATGTGCAGCTTGGGCTGAAAGGGCCTGAGGTTTTTATGTCAACCTTGAGTGAAAGAGAAATCAAAAAGCAACTGGCGGCCTCAGAAGCACCGTGTCAATCTCAGGCTCCTTTTTCTACCCTCCTGGTGGCCTCAGAAGTGCCATATTGACCCCAGGTTCCTTTTCCTGCCCTCCTGGATGAGTCATCTCGATGATGGTGAGCTTGTTGGTAGAAAGAATCCAGGGCTGTGTGGCCAGTGGCCCTTCTGCTCATTAACCATGTCCTGAGCGTCTGATGTGACAGGCTAAGGGCTTCAGCAGGACAGCCTCTGGGGCTCTCTGCCTGGCAGGGATGCAGCTCTGGAGGGGAGGCCGATCTAAGGGAGCCCATTGGCTTCCCCTGACTTTGCCAGTTCCAGCCAAGGCTGCTTCTCCATCCGACATCTCCCACATGCCCAGAGCGTGGCTGTGGACTCACTCAGGGCTCAGCCAGCCTCACTGGGACCTGGACCCTGGACTGTGGCTGGGAAGGGGACTCAGACCTGTGGCTTTGCTGCCGTGTCTCCTTCTCAGGGACCAGGGGATGGGCCTCTTTCCCTGACAGAAGCCACACAGAGCCCACTTTTGGGCAGCGGCCTCATAGAGCGTCCTCAGCAGGCCTTCCTGGCTTCCTGCTCAGTCCCATGGCACCTCCATTAGGGTCTCCGTGGGGCCCTTTTCTTCTTTCTCGTGCTCTTTATTCAGTGACATTGTATTGAGGGTGTGTTGCAGGCCAGTGTCACTCTGGGTGTTGGGGACATGGGTGTGACCAGGCCGAATGGTAGCTGCTGCCGGGAAACTGGTCCTGGAGGGAGGATGCAGTGAGAGGGAGTCACACAGTAAACGGTGATCAGTGATCAGCTTGGGGGCTCCCAGCCAGAGGGCACAGGTGCCAGAGCCACAGCCACAGCCTTGGGGTAACTGGGGCATGGCCCAAGGTGAGGGTGGAGCAGAGCTGGGAGCACCTGGGTGAGTCTGTGACACTTTGGCCTCTGGCTTGCCCACAGAGCCAAGTGTCTCAAATGGCCCCCATCGATCCTTATTGAAGGCACAAAGACTTAGGGGCTGCCCCAGCGCTCCAGACGAGGCCCGGGGGCACTATGCATTTATCCACTCTCTGGCTGGTCCCCAGCACCCCTCATGTGCCAGGACCATTCTAGGCATGTGTGATGAGCCCATCCGGGCTACACAGATGCGTGGGGAGGCCAGTCCAGGAGGCAGTGCTAGTTGCCAGGTCAGCGTTTCAGATTCCAGGGTGAGGGCAGAGGAAGAGGAGGGGGTGCTTGGATGCACACGTTGGGAGGGGTGAGGCCCAAGACCTGTGCCAGCTCCTGCTGAGTCCCTATGGCCTCCCCAGAGACCCTGAATGGCCACTCAGTTGCCCCCAACTCACGTGTGCTCCCACAGGACCAGGACTGGCAAGGTGAGTGGGGACTGTGGAAGTTGCTGCCATGCCAGGCCAACACACTTGGGCCCTCTGTAGTGGGAGTTGCCCCACCCAGGCGGGGTGGCAGCAAGTGGCACACTGACCCCTCTCCAGAGCTCTCGAGACCTGCCCTGGCGGCCTGTGTTGGTGGGGGTCACGGCAGTGCAGCCAGCCCTTCCCCTGCAGGGGTCCAGCATGAAGTGAACAGACCTGGCCTGGGGTGCTAAGTCTTCACTCTGTCCTGACGTAGAAAAAGTAAAACAAAGTGAAGTGAAATGAAAGTGCTGGGGGCAATGTCTTGGCTGTCTCAGAGTCACTTCCGATCTGAGAAGCCCTGGTCTGTGCAGCACATTCGCTCTGTCACCCTAATTAGTTTGAGGATTTTCAGGGCAAACATGACAGGATTTCTCGGTTCAACTTTGGGGTGTTTGTTTTTTGAGATAAAGCACATAGAAGAAGTTGCATTGATCTTTTAATTCCTCATGCAAAGAAAAAATATTTGCTCTTCTCTTATTTAGTGTGTCTGATTCTTAGTGAGGCTGGCAGGGGGTGGCAGGGTCCCGTCAGACTGGACACTGGAGTGCAGGTGACATGCGGACTCAGTCCCCATTGCCATGCTCTTCGTGTAGGAAGACAGAGCCCTCCTTCCCCTCAGTGAGGAGCCTGCTGCGTCCCCATCTTCCTGCACTGCCGGGGCAGCTTCCCCAGGGCTTCCTCACTTTGGGGTGCTGGGAGGCCTCTCCTCGGTATCACTCAGTGCCTCAATGCTGGGCTCCCCTTTACCCTGAGTGGCTTGTCCACAGCCGTCACTGCGGGCCTTCTGAGCAAACTTAATGGCTGCCCTGAAGCAGGGGACCCCGGGGCCTTCTAGCGAGGAAAGAGAGGGGGACAAAACCTGATGAAAGTAGGCCTAGAGCAAAGTGGAGGGTGAGGAACTGCAGCCCTTGCAGCCCTTGCTGAGTGGCTGCTGTTTTAGAGAAGAGAACATGAGCTCTGCATCCCTGTTTCTGATGGGTCCTGACGCCCAGCTCTGCCCCCACCCCCTCCACCCTCGCGCCGCCTGACCCCCCTTCTGCCTCCGCCCCAGCCCCACCCAGCTCCGCCCCAGCCCCACCCACCTCTGCCCCAGCCCCACCCAGCTCTGCCCTAGCCGCGCCTCTTCCCCAACCACCGCCCAGGCCAGGTAACTTCCCACCATGGAGCTCTGCAAGGCTGCCACCAGATAGAGGTTCTAATACCCCTTTCAGGCTGTCACAAATTAGGGAGGAACACAGGTGCTCTGTGGAATATCATCCCGAGTCTCACTGTCATGTGATGGGATCCCTCTCTCCCCTGTAGAACAGGGGCTTGGGCACTTGTGGAGAGATTGTGTGAGAGTCACAGCTCCAGTGTGGAGCACTGTGGCAGTCTGTCACAGCCCCTCGCTTTGCCCTGGTTTTGCTCATGGTGTTTTCCTAGGAAGGGAGAATGAAAGAAAGGGGCTGGCTAACATTTTAGTTTAAAGACTACAGTTTTATCTATCAAATTCCACTAGTCCCCAAATAGAACTTAGCCACTTAGTACTCTGTTGTGACTGAAATTTCAGTTCTACCAAATGGTTATCTGGCATGTGGTGTGTTTGGACTCTTGTGGGTCAGTTTCACCCGTCACTGCTGCGTGAGCATGAGCAATGAAGCCTCCCATGTGCCAGGACCTCTGCTGGGCTCTGGGAGCACAGGTCTGCACCTGCCACAGCGGGGCCCTGGTGGCCTTCTGCGGAGATTGGTTTCTCATGGAACTAGCTACTCCAGGTTCCCAAGAGCAAGAGCCGAACATGGTTTATATTCACATCTGTCCATCCATTCACCCTGCATTTCACTGCCCACTCGCTCACCCACCCACCCACCACTCACACTCAACATTCGTTTGGGCATGCGCCCTGCTGCTCTCAGGCAGGCACTGTGAGGTTCTGACCTTTGCCCTCAGGGCATGCAGAGTGTAGTGCTTGTAAAGGGCCTTGTAGGATCAGCAGGCCCAGAGGGTACCTGCACTCTGGAGAAGTTAGGGACCCACCCGGCTCCCCAGAATAAGGCGCGTGGAAGAGAGCTCCCTGCCTACAACTTGCCTTGGAGGGGACCTTTCCTCCCGGAAGGAGGAAGCACTGCCTTTGTCTCTCCAGGGAGGGGGACCTCCAGGTGGGTCAGGACCCTGCCCATCTGAGTTTGAGCCCAGCCTCAGTGGGAAAGACATGAGGTCTGCAAGTTGGTGGAGACGTGAAAGCAACCTTGTTCCTGCAATTTCATAAATCTCAGGGTTGGAGTACTTGGCGGTGACCCCTTAACATCCCTAAACAAAGGGAAATTGTCCTAACAGCAGAGGGTTTACAGCCTGGGCTTTCCTGGAATTAGGAAGAAAACCCCACCCTGCAGGCTGGCTAATTAGTTCTGAACAGCTTCCAGGAATAAGTTTACATTTTAAATATGACTATCAGCGGTGCCTGGCACAGGTCCACCTGGAGTGATTCTTGGGCGCCTGGGTGGAGGGCCTGTGGGATGGAACTGGTCCTGGGAGCCCAGAGTCCTTTCCTGGCAGACAGCTCTGCCCGCAGTGTCCCCTCGGTGCCCTGTGCTCTCACACCTGCACCTAAGGGACCTACATGCACTGTGTACACCCACCGACTGTTGACCTGGAGACCCGCCAGGGCTGCATGCAAGAGGGGCCAAGACCGAAGAGCCTGAGACACCTCGTGGGCCCTGGAGAGCCTGCCCACCTCCTGACCTCTGAGTGCCGGCTGTGCTGGCCACACTCAGAATCAGTCCTCAGGGCTGTGGTCCCCAAGGCCTGGGCCTGTTAGGAACTGGGGCACGCAGCATCCCTGGCTGAGCCCTGCTTTCTCTCCCATCTCCACCCCATCCCTGTCTGTGGAAAAATCATCTTCCTTAAAACCAGTCCTTGGTGCCAAAAAAGGTTGGAGACTGTGCTAGTGGTGTTTTCCAAAGGCCCCTCCCCATGCCTGGTGTCCGTGGTCAGGTCCTGAAGGAGAAGGGAGGCACACTATTCCCCCACATCAGGCTGAGGCTAGGGGTGCTACATGATGTTCCTGCCTGTGACCACTTCTACAGGAGGACCTCTGCACCCTCTCCAAGGCCTCTGCCCACTTCCATGGCTGTTGGAGCCTCACACCAGGCTGCTGACGCCCTTGCTGGGCCTGCAGTTTTCCAGGAGCCATAACTGGACATTGTCTTTCCACGCCCCTCTCCTGGAGGGCGTCTGTTTACCCAGAAGGCTCATTGAGCTTGGACAGGACTAGGGCCCTTGTCTGAGGGGAAAGGGCCCTTTTCCAGCATAGGCAGATGGAGAGGCTGAGGCCATTTCTCGTTCATGACCTACCGGTCCTATCTTTGGGAATTCTGGGTCCTTAGGACATGGTGCCAGCTGGAGTGGTCTCCATAAAGCCGACCCTGTGGGTGTAAGGGAGACTATGTGCCTCTGCACCAGTGTCCGTCCTCGGTCCTGGTCCAAACTGTGCCCCTGTGCCCGCTTTCCCCAGCCACATGCTGGAGTGACACGTGCTGCCTGGCATGCACATAGCAGGGCCACACATACCCCACACTCAGGACACTCAGGACCTCTGGAGTCAGCGTCTGTGGCCTGTGGGGCTCATAGCCCGTGGGACTGAGTATAGCACAAGAAGGGACTTGTTGGCCAGAGCCATGGAGGGTGACTATAGTTGGAACCACGTGGTGACGTGGCAGACATCAGCTCGCACCGTGTGCTGCCACTGGGTACATTTTGCCTTGTTCTCACAGCTGCCCCACACAAGGTCAATGCTATTGTGTACCAGCTGCACATGTTACAGCTGTGTGCAGCTGGGGAGCTGGTACACATGTTATTGCTGTGCACAGCTGGGCAGACTGATGCCATGAGGCACATGTTACAGCTGTGTGCAGCTGGGCAGGCTGATGCTGTGAGGCACATGTTACAGCTGTGTGCAGCTGGGCAGGCTAGTACTGGGAGGCACATGGCCTGGCCCAGCTCACTCCACAGTGAGAGGCAGCCTAGCCCCAGACCCTCGCCTGTGTCCCCTGCTGAAGGGGGCTCAGGTGGACTGGTAAGTGCTGGTCCCTCAGCTGAGGCCATCAACACTGTCCTATATCCCCCAGGTGAACACTTTGGCCCTTTTCTCAGAGAGTGACCCAGTCCAGTGTGGAAGCAGAAATGGAGGCCCGGGTGGGGAGGTTCGCAGCCCAGGGTCCTTCTTGGCTGGCACTGCACAGCTGCTCAGGACTGTCCTGCTCATTACAGATTATCAGCAACCACAAACGGCCCCAGATGAGAACCAAGTGACTAAGGGTCACTGGCAGAAAAGATTGCATTACCTTTAAAGAAGGATGCTACGCTACAAAAGTGTTGTCTCATGAAGTGGTGATTACAGAATAAGTAGCCAAAATTTAGGGAAGCATTAGGGTAGAGCTGTGTTAGAGAATTAATAAAATTAGCAGGCTCCTTTTCTGGAATTTTTGATGTTTGGCTATTTGCAAATTTGTTTTATTTTTGTTTTTTGGGGTTTTGTTTTTTTTTTTTTTTTTAGACATATTCTCACTGTGTCGCCCTCGGTGGAATGCTGTGGCATCACAGCTCACAGCAACCTCCAGCTCTTGGGCTTAGGCGATTTTCTTGCTTCAGCCTCCTGAGTAGCTGGGACTACAGGCACCCACCACAACGCCTGGCTATTTTTTGTTGCAGTTTTTGGCTGGGGCCAGGTTCAAACCTGCCACCCTCGGTATATGGGGCCAGTGCACCACAGGTGTCACCAATTTAAGTTTTATAATTTGGTCTGATTTATTTTTCTACGTAAGTACCTACTTGTACTCCCAGTTTTTAATTCATATTTTACATTATTTTTTCTTTCTACAAAAGGTCCCCAAATTATGTAACCTCCACAGCTTGGGTCCACCTCAGCCCATTGGATGGTTAGTGAGAGATGACCAGGAGACAGAACTTTCTAGTGGAGGTGTGGAGAAGCCCTTGTATTGTGGTACCGTTCTGGGTTTCTCTTTGGTCCAAGCCTCTGAGTGTTCTTGTGCCCCTTGCTGGCCTGGTCGCCACACAGGCCTTTCACCTTGGTCCATGGGTGGAATTGTAGGATTGACAGACCTCCTTCCCCGGCTCGGGGGCCTGTCATCGAGTAGGAGCCTTTTGATCGCAGTTGCCTGAAGGGACTGCTAAAGAGACAGTTCAGAGACATTAGGAAAATCCTTGAGATTCATCCCTGGGCCTGCGGCCTCTGTGGGCTGGGCCCAAACAGCATTGTTAGCTGTTCTCACCCTTAACCACCCCACCACCCAGCAGCACATCCTGCAGCCACACCTCCATCAACAGAGGTTGTCCCATCGGACTGCGTTTCAGACTGTGCTTAGGGGCCAGTTCACATGGTATTGTAGGAAAGGCCCTCAGGTGTCTCTTCCTGACACGTGGTCTGCAACTCACTGAATGTCAGGATGGGGCCACAGGGAGGGCGTGGCCTGTGGCAGCGGGAGGTCCTGTCCTCTGTGGAGGGTGTGGTTCTAGCCTGGGCTGGGAGGGTCTTCCCGCCGACCTCTACTCTCTCTCCTCTGCTGTCCTCCAGCTGCAGAGGGGGCTCTGTCCTCAGGCCTCGGGACTAGGGGAGGCATACAGCCTTCCAGGGGACATGCATTCATTCATTCATTCATTTGTTCATTCATAAAAACCAGGGAACATGGGGCCTATCAAAGTGACACAGACCAATTGCATCCAGACTGTGCTCAGACTCATAAGAAGGGAACTAGTCCACATGAGGTTCAGTGACAGAAGCAAAGTGGTTGAAAGAAGTGCCTGGTGAGAGGAGAATGCTGCTGGGGTGAGAGCAGGTGGCATGGCTGGTTCAGGAAGGGCAGGGTGGGGACAGCTGTGAGCCCAGACTGAGTCAGGACCCAGGTGCCTGGCAGAGCAGGGCCCATGAGACAGAAGCTCTGAGCCCGTCGGCTTTGACTATAACTGGGAGACATCAAGTGGGAACAATGTCGGGTAAAATATTCCTCCCAGTAAAAAGTATCTTGTTCTTCTAAAAACTATTTCTGTGTCTGTTGTTACCTTTTAATAATACATTTGTCAGCCTCGAGTGGCACATTTCTCTTCTTTGGTGCGTGGTAGCTAGTGCGGCCTCCTGGCTCACAGCGTGCAGCACACACACTGGGCACATCCCCATCCAGGAGCTTGGCCCCTCTCACTTGCTGTAGCGTGGTGCACCAGGGTCACAGGCAGCACCCGCAGAGAGGCTGGGACTCAGTGCCCATGGTTCACGTTCATGGGACTCTGCTCTGTCTTTGGTGGTTGTGATGCAGCAGGATGGGGTGACATACGTGGATGTTCCCCTTCAGGGTACCTGCTCATCTGCTGGGAGCCATGCCCAGGGACTGGGAAAGCAGACAGACCTGAAGTCTGGCCCAAGGCGATGCAGGGTGTGGGCAGAGGCCTGAGGACCAGGGCTGTCTGGCTGGCACTGTGCAGAACTCTGAGGGCTCCTGTGACTGAGATGACCCCCCCCCCCCCAATGGTTCCACTGCTCTGGAGAGGGCCTCCCGCTGGGCTGACACTGCAGCCAGCGCTTCCTTCTTCCCAGGACATGCCAGGGAAGAGGTTCCCACAGGACCTTGATGTCGAAGGAGCCCTCTGAGCAGGGTGGAGGCCAGGGTCAAAGCCAAAATATAAAACCGATCTGAACTAGTGAAAAATGAGGCTCCCAGCATGGGGGACCTTTGCACCCAGGAACCAAGAATCACAGAACAATCCAAAAGAGACTTAAAAGCAAGTATAGGCAGAAAAGAGAGAACATATGGCATGAGAAAAGAACAGTTGCATTGAAAAAATAGAAATCTTAAAAAGGAAGGTGTTCATAAGAAGCTTGGTGATCCTGGTGGAGACAAATTCCACCTCAGAGCACTGTGAGACCCTGGGGGGCTGGACAGTGCTGGGGGGGCTGGCGCTGGCCTAGGAAGCTTCTCCTGTGGCCCCTCTCCCGGCCCCTCTCCCGGCCCCTCTCCCGGCCCCTCTCCCTGGCCCCTCCCCCGCCCCTCTCCCGGCCCCTCTCCCTGGCCCCTCTCCCTGGCCCCTCTCCTGGCCCCTCTCCCTGGCCCCCCCCGGCCCCTCCCCCTGGCCCCTCTCCTGGCCCCTCTCCCTGGCCCCTCTCCCTGGGCCCTCTCCTGGCCCCTCTCCCTGGCCTCTCTTTCAGGCCCCTCTTCCTCCCCTCGGCCTGTCTCGCTCTCCCTCCTGTGAGCTTATACTTCAGGGATAGACACCGGCCCAGTCTGGCCTCCTCCCTTTGCAATCCTTCCTGCAGGCTCCTGGGGCAAGTGCACTTGTGAGACTGGAGTGGAGGAGAGAGCAGGTGCGTGAAGGGTGAGGAGTTTGCCTGAGCCGCTGGTCCAGGCCACCTGGTGGGAAGGTCGGGGGGGGGGGGGGGGCTCTGGGGACGGGGGCAGAGCCAATGGAAGGGGATGTGTGTGGGGGGGGTGCACATCCCCATCCAGTGGGCAGGTGTGTGGGCGGCCCTGCCCCAGCACAGCCCCAACCACAGGGCATCTGCTCCCTGGTGTCTCCTTTGTAGCCTTCATTTATTTCCCTCAAATGGCTTTCAAAAAGTTCTAAAAATAGAAACTTAATTAGACATTTAGCAAAATGCCACACAGTATTTATCCCTACACTTGGCTGCATTGTTAATTCTTCAGAAGAAAAAACTCTCCTGTGTGCGCAGAGCTCCGCCCACGTGCACATGGCCAGGCTGGCTCCCAAGACGCTGTGGGGAAGTTGGGATGGGACAGAGTCATGGCGGGGCTGCTCAGCCACTAAATGGGCAGCTTCGCGGAGGCACCTTTACTCAGCAGGTGGTCTGGTGGGGGAGGAAAGGCCTGGAAGAAGGAGGCACAAGGACAGTGTGGGCTTTAAATTTAATGACTTGCTGGAAAGAGTTCCTGATGGTGTAACTTGTTTGTTGGGACCCCAAGTGATCTTAACGTCCAGGTTATAGGATGCCTCTGTGTGTGTGCTTGCATACCCCCACCTCCAGCCCTCCTGGGGTGTGACTTTCCTCAACAGCCTTAGCTGCCCTTTTGGGAAGGCCCTATCCCTGGGCACAGCAGAAACTCACGGTGCTGCCTCCTCCATGGGCAGAGAGGCCTAGATGTGCCTCTTCTGCCTCAGTGTTCTCATCTGTAAAATGGGTAAAAACATTTCTCTAAACCTGTTGTTAGAATAAATGAGAAAGGGTAAGGGCCTCATGTGGTACAGAACATAGGGAAGGTACGCTGTGGGTGCCCCTGAGGCCAGCAGTGGCCCAGGGCACAGTCAATCACTCATCTGGGAGGAGCAGGGAAGGGACATCAGAGTGAGGGGCCGGGTGTCCTGGGCACCCTACTGCTCATTCTCATGGGAGGAGCAACAGGCGCCTGGCCTCAAGGCCTCTCAGTGGCCCAGGAGTCACCCGCAGCCTGATCTCTGTTCCATGGACGTCCTAGTCCACCCTGGGTGGAACCCAAGCCATCTGTGCCAATGCAGCCTCGGTGGTTCCCATCTGCTGGGCCACCTCCTGTGCCTGGTCTCCTGTGCATCCTCACCTAGTTGCTCACTTGTGGGTCTGCTCACTTACTAGGCCAGCGTGTGGGCAGCCACATGCTGACCACAGGTATGGGACCTCAAGGGCTATGCACCTCCCCTGGTCACTGCATTTCCCTGCCTCCCCACTAGCACCATCGCCAGCATTGCTCCTATGTCTGCAACCCTCCTTTGGGACCAGGTGGCAGAAGAGTAGCCCCACCCCACCTCTCCTTGTGAGTGGAAGGTGTGCTTCTCTGCCTTCTGTGGGGGCTCGGCGAACCCTGGCTGCAGTGGTGGCCTCGTGGCATGCAGTCTGGCTGCACAGTTGGTTCAGAGGCCTTTGGCTCTTCCCATTGTGATACTGTGGGAACTGGGGCTTGGAGGAGATGTGGGGTTTCACCTTAGTCCACAGCCTGCAGGCCACGTCACTGTGCGTGGCCACATAGGGGTCGGGTTGGCCTGTGGGGCCCGTGGACAGCACAGGGAAGCACATGTTCACTGTAAGGGAGGAGGGACGAGGTGCCTGTGAGGTTCACAGTTGCTCGGGGCAGGCCCAGTTGTGAGGACCTGGGGCTCAAGGGCTGTAGTTCTGAGTGCCCTCTTGGATGCTCTGAGAGGACGCTGTGGGACGCCTGGGCCCTCCGGTGCTGTTGTTAGCTGAGTGATCTTGTGTGCACTGTCCTGAGGCCACAGAGGCTCAGGAACATGCTGACATAGACGCTGGCCTTTTCCCAGCAAGCCATGTGAAGTATCTGTCCTCCTGGCTTCCTGCACAGCGCAGAAATCGATGTGAGAACATGGACTTGAACAACCCAGGAAATTTAATAACTTTCACAATGTATATTACAAGGAAAAATATCATTTAGCTGGTGAGTCTATGCAATCGACTTGGTCATGTCAATACTGCCACATCTCATGTGGCCTTAAAGGTTCAGTCTGTTGCTTGAAAGGGCTCTGGTGCCATGGCTCTCATGTGGCCCTCCCTGTGGGACAGGGGCTCTGCCTGCAACTGCATGGGTTGCTGGCCAGGAGACATTACTTAAGTCAGTGCCCCTGCAGTTCTTCCTGTGATCATGGTGCCTCACTTATCTAGAAGCCCCCTCCTGCCCTGGGTCAGGCCACCCTGCAGGCCTATGGTCATGTTGACCCCAGATACTTGCAGAAGAAAAGAACAGTGTCACCACCCACAGGACCCCGTTCCCTGGCCTGGGAGACTTGGTGTTGAGGTGTCTGGAGGTCTGGGTCCTGGGTTTGCTCCACCGTTCCCTGCTCTCTGGGCCTGTGGAGTGGTGTCACCTCTGGGTTTCCAGCTTCCTTACTCCTGTGGTGACAGTGACGCTCCCATGGAGTGCTGTTGTGTGTAGACACGAGGATGCACAGGCCATTAGTCTGACCTTCCCTGGGCAGGAAGTGGCCACTCCGTCACTGCTCTCTGGCCTAGAAAGGCCCAGAAGACCCCTCTTCCCTGACATGGTGCTGTACAGTACTCTGAGGGGAACTGTTGCCATGGTGGGGGTGCCAGTCCGTTGGTGATCAGGAGTGGACCTGATCCACTCCAAAGGCATCTCTCAGTCATTTACCCCAAACGGTGTGTTCTGGGTCAGCATGCTGGGCTCGTGGTCCAGGGCTGAAAGAGCACTGAGGACTTTGTGGGGTTCTGGGGTTCCAGCAGGCATCTGGGGGCTCCGGGCCGCATTAGAGCAGGCCAGGAATGCCAGGCCCCCTCTTGCAGGCTGTCTTCTTCGAGCTGTGCCATCCAGCTGCCACTCTCTATGGGGTGATGTCCCTCAGCCCACACGTGCATGGGAGTTCCAGCCAGGATGTTGCAGGCTGTTTAGAATCTGTTCTGTGTGTAGGGCTTGGTGACAGGGTGAGCATGGGCAGGGTGTGGACAGGACAGGCACAGACGTAAAGGAAGAGAAAGGCTCTGAGTGTGACTCCCTGATCGCATCTTGGGGACTGGGTGGGAGCTGCTGCCTGGGAACAAGGGGAGACCCACAAGGGCAGGTGCAGCTGGGCTGGGGCAGCGATGAGCCCCATGGCCATGTGGTGTGGGGAGCCCACATGAACTGGACTGTGCCTGTGTGTCTGCTGACTGGCAGAAGTCATTGCTGGGCCCGTTAGCATGGGACAGAGTGGCTGTAGGTGCAGATGTGGGCAAGTGTGACAGTACATCAGAAGAGCCAGGAACACTGTGTGGCAGGGAACAGAGGAGGGGACGTGTAGTGGCAGGGAGCAGGTGGGGCTCTGGGGTCTCCATCTCCAGACCACGCTGTGCCCCCTTTCAGAGCTCAACCCCCACAGTCCCCCATGCCCTGCCACTCCCTCTGTCAGCCCAGCCCCACCCCACCCACGGGACCCTGTTTTCCCCCACCAGGGAACTGCTCTGAAAACTGCTTTTCACATCCTGGTTGGTGCAGGTCCTGCCATGATGCTGAGTGAACCTGGGCCCCCTCGAGTGACCTGTCTAATCCCCAAGTGAGCTGCCCCCAACTGAGCTGTTTCTTGTCATCTTGTGTTGAATTGGCTGCTGTTCTATGGCTGACCTTAGCTGCAGCCTTCAGTTGTCACATTCAGGAAATGGCCCCGCCTCGGAAATCACTGACCCCTTTCCTTATGAGGCCCTGGAAGGGGCCTGTCAGTATGGGGAGTGTCTGTCAGAGTGCAGCAGGGTGGGGCTGACTCCCTGCCTTCCTTGGGAAGCTGGGCACCTGCCTGACCCTTCTGTGCCTGTCCCGTCAGCCTACCCTGCAGGCAGAAGGCCTGGAGCCGTCCCAAGTTTGACCATAGTCCCTTTAGACAGGACATGAAGGCTGCTGCTCGGGGACGTGTGCCAGGGGCCCAGATGCCAGGAGCATAGCCTGCAGCGGCCCCTCTGGCCATTTCACTGAGAGTGAACGTGGAGCAGCCGCCTACCTGCAGCCCAGGTGCTTTTCACTTGGGTCGCCGTGGTGCTGCCTTGTAGATAAGCCCATGCAGCCGTGGGCACAGCCTTCCCGGCTTCGCCCTAGTGGTGCCCCCACCGCCGCCTCCACCCCACAGAACAGCAGGTCTGCAGGGCCGGGGACTGACTGCTGTGCTGGGATTCGCGCGTCCTCCACCTGCCAAGCAGAAGTCAGCCACGCAGGGAGATGAAGGGAGGTGTGGCCAAGGGTGCGCTCATACCACCCTCCTGATCCCAGTACCAAGAGGTGTTTTTCTTTTTGTGACTCCTTTTTTTGGGGAAAAAAAATAAAATTATTGCAAGGACAGCCCGTATCCCTGTGCCATCAGATTCCTCAGAAGATGGTGTATTGAGGTCTCGCCTTCTGAGGCTGCTCGCTCCAGCAGCTGCCTCCCTCTTCCGCCGGCTGTCACCGGGTTTCTATTTTTAGTCCTGGTTGGGTCCAGAACTTGACAAGATTTTTAAACTCATAACTGGATTGTCAACAAAGTCAGCTGTCAGAGCCTGAACTCAGGCTCCAAGATGGAGGGAGAGCGAAGGGAAGGGCCCAGGGACTGTGTCAAGGCAAATGGGGGTGTTGTCAAGCTGCACTCCTCTCCAGTGGGGGCTGTGAGCAGGGGTGGGGGGGCATAGGCAGGGGGGTACGTCACTCACTGCATTTCAGAGAGCAAAGGAAGTCTCTTCCTGGGTGTCGAGACCAGAGTTACCGTATGTCCTAGTGAACCGGACTTGACCAGCTCACACCCTGACGGGGTGTCCCCCTTCAGAGGGAGCAGCGGGGCCCAGGTGCCACGTGACCTTTCTGCGTGTCATTACTCTCGTATGTCCTGTGTTGCAGCTTGTGCTCTGTGTTCTTTGATCTTCTAGTTGAAAGGGCATCGAGTGTGACAGAAAGGTTAACATAAGACAAACAAGGATGAACTTTTCATAGGCAATTTTCTTCCCAGGGCCCCTGTGGCCCCTCCTGTGTCTGTGGCTAGTGCCTGACATCGTGGGACATGGCGATCGGCTCTGGGTCTGTCACCCGCCACCGGAAGTCCCTGCCCCTTGCCGAACTCCTCCCAGGCTGCCACAGGCCTTCTCATCTCTTAGGTCCTGGTCAAAGTTCACCGCTGCACAGAAACACCATACGGTGGAGGACCCCAGTGTTCCCAGCAAGACCGGCACCTTGGGGTCTTCCTCCTGCCTCCTGCCAGAGGGGACCTGGACATGGCTGCACAGCACGGTGTCAGAAGGCAGGAAGGAGGCCAGACAGACCTGGGCCCTCATCCCCTGCCACACCACAGCCACGACACCACAGACACAGGCACGGCACACACCACACATGGGCACGCACCCCCTCCCCGCATACACACAGCACACACCACATATACCCTTACACCACACACATACACACACACACACCCTGCACACACCATACCCCCCCCATGTCATACACACACCGCACACACACCACATACAGACTTACACACACATGCACCACCCCCAGGCTGAGGAGGGCGACACCAACATCCTCAGTCTCCCGTGGCCACCCTTTCCCCTCAGCGCCTGCTACGTCCCCTCGGCATGTCCACCTGTGTTGGGTCTGAGCCTGACATGAGGAGGAGGTGACCTTTCCTCCCCATTCCCTGGCATCCAAATTCAGACAGGGGGGCCTTGCTGCATCCTCGGCTCTGTCTTCTCTGCCCTGCGGGATCTTTTAACCATTCACGTCTTGACCTGCTCTTTTCAGTTCTTCCCCGTCTCCACACCTGACACGGCCATGCCATGGGGTCGAGGTTGCAGGGGGAAGGGGTGTCCCCACGTGAGAATCAAAGGACTGGGCATGAGACCCCAGCAGAAGAGTCCCGCTGTGCCCTGCTCCCCTGCAGAGGTCCTTGGGACTGGGCCTGCTGGTCTTCGTGGCCTTCTGGGTTTGCGGTTGGCCCCGGGTGGGGAGCTGCCCCCGTGCTGGGCGTCATGCTGCCTCTGTGGCTGCTCCTCTGGCCCCATCACCACACTCAGCGGCGTCTCCAGTCTTTTTTTTTTTTTTTTTTTTTTCTTTCTCAGCAACACATTTTTAAACTGTTAAATAAACGAACATCCCATCTTATGGATGTACCAAAATTTCTTTCAGACCCAAGCATAGTCGGCCTTTCTTCCCTAACATTTCACTATGAAAAAGTTAAAAATACAGAAAACTGAGTGTTTACTTCAGGGGATACTACCTAGATTTAACAGATGGTGGCATTTGCCATATTTCTTGCTTGGTCGGTAGCAAGTGGTATGGGCTTTCTGGGGGAAGCACCTTTGCCATGTGCTGACCACGCAGCCATGGGGAGGGGCTTCTGCACAAGCACATGGCCATGGGCACCACATGGCACTACACGGGCTCTCTAGTGTCCCCATGCGCCAAGGCTCTTGGAACTTACCCGCTGTCCTCCTGGCCTCCTTCCCGATGACCCATCTCTCTGCAGAGCGGGCTGCTCAGCCTAGGAGTGTTGCAGGCTCGTTGGGGGGTTGCCGCAGGAAGGACCTCTTTTCTGACTCAGGCCTCAGCCCCTCCCGGACTTCATTTCTGCTCTGTAAAGTGTGACCGTCACTCTAGTTGTGCCAGGCTACCTGTTGCTGGGTCCGGGTGCTCCCACGATGCAGTGACCCTGCCTGCCCAGCCCCCACCCTCCCCAGTCTGCAGGGGGCTCCTTTGTCCCCTCAAAGCAGGTGGCAGCAGTTGGTCCAGGGTCTACAGGTGAAGACAGGATGATGGGTGTGATGACAAGGAGATAGTGGGAACATTCCCAGACCCCTAGTCTGGATGCTCTCCGTCCCCTCGTCACAGACCCAGGTACCAGCCATGTGTGCTCTGACCCACGCCCTGCTGCTTCCCACCATAGCCAGGGAATGGGCTGGCCCGGTGTGTGCAGGGGCCCCTCTGGGGCAGGTGTCCCAGCCCCTCTGCAGCAGGTTTCCTCATCTGAGAGGCAGGGGTTGAAGGCAAAGCCATGGGCCCATCCTCAGGAGCCTCCTGCTGCCGGCCCTCAGACCCCCTGCACTCCCCGCGGCCTCCCCAGGGGGCTCCGGGGCCTCCCTCCCACAGACCATCGGGCTTCTCACAGCACCAAAGGGTCAGGTTTTCTTGACAGGCTGCACAAATTGAGTGTCAGAAGGCGGATGGAAGAGTGAATTAAACCAATTAACCCTGCTACCTGCTTTGTGTGTCAACGGGGTGGCTCCTGTTTCATCTCTCGCAGTGAAGGGAAGGAAATAAAAAGTGGAGGCAAATGGGCCCTTCAGCCCCATCACCATTAATTTATTCATCTTGGCGTGTTGGCAATTTGTAAACTTCGACTTGAGTAGTTTTTAAGCGGCTCCGTGCTCTGCACTGTGCTGACGAGCAGGAGTTGACAGGTCCGTCCTGCCACCGCACTTCCTGTCCCCCCTGCTGCCTGGGCAGACTCTGGGACCTGCTCTCCCTGCAGGCGCTTGGGCTGCCCTGGCTGTGCAGGTGGTGGGACTTAGAGCCGCCCCATGGAGGGGGACGGCAGCCACACAGGATGGGCACGAAAAGCCAGGTGTTAACGCACACACCCGGCGCCTCACTGGACCCTGTGATCAGCCTCCAGGCCCTTCAGGGAATGTTTTGCCTCCTTTGTTCCTACTAAGTGTCCAGAGCCCCCAGGGTTTGCTTTAGGGTCAGCATGTCTCAGCTGGGCCTCGCGGCTCAGGCGCTCCGTGGACCGTGGCTCATAGCCTCTGAGCTGGTGATGTAGCCGGGGGGACAGAAGACCCCGTGATGTAGCCAAGAACATCAGAGACGTTTCTGTAGCATCTGTGAGGCCTGGTGGCCATGGAGCTGGGCTTGGGCCAGGTCCTCTGGTATCTGATCCTGTGATCTCTCTGCCTTCTCCCTGATGCCCAGGCTCATATGAACCTCTGCCCTGGGTGAGCCAAACGAAGCTCAGGGCCAGAGAGGGGCCCTAAGGCCTGCAGTGACCCACCTGTCCACTTTCCTGGAGCCCAAGGAGATAGCATGTCACCACCTCCTAAAGAGGGCCCATGCATGGAGACAGCTGTGAGCTATACTCTGCAGGTGGTGCTGTGATGCCTTCACTCTTGGAAAATAAGACCTTTTGGCAAGAAGTAGCCAAAGCCCTCAGCAGCGTCAGCAGCGTCTGCTCTTCCCTGCTGGAACGGTTGCCTACTGGGACCTGCCCAAAGACAGAAATTAGCAGTGGGACAATTTCCTAAAAGACACCTACCTCCCACTCTGCTGGGAGCTTTCAACAAAGCTTTGGCCTGCAGTGAGGTGTGTGAGTCAGGGGCCCCCAGCCCCACCCTGCCCCTCAGGAAGGCTGGCTCAGTTTACTTTCTTGTCATGTGATATCCGGAGCGTCCAGGCACGTCCTGAGTCCCCTGGTGTACTCAGGTCCAGGACAGGCCCTCTGTCCAGTCTGCACCTCCCAGGTTCCACGTCTGTTGGCCGGGGTGGGGGCTGGCATCAGGGTGTCCCTGGAGCTGGAGCTCCTCAGGAGATGAGAGCACGTGGTCTGGGCTGGGAGCTGCCGACGTCCGACCCGTGCAGTGGGATCCTGTCCATCACTAATGACCCCTTGCTGACCACAGACCCTTTTGAAAGGGACTGTTGAGACATCAGGCCTCAACTGGAAGGACTTGGAACACAAGGCCAGTTGGGAGAGGCAGGTGTACATGCGGCTGCCCAGTGGCTCTGGCGGAATGGGAAGGGTGGGGGGGTCCCACGGACAAGGGCAGGGAGGCCTGGTGCTCTGGTGGAACAGGGTGTCCCACAGACAAGGGCAGGGAGACTCGGTGACTCTGGTGGAACAGGGTTCCCATGGACAAGGGCAGGGAGGCCTGGTGGCTCTGGTGAAACTGGGGGAGGGCGTGTTCCACAGTCAAGGGTAGGGAGGCCTGGTGGCTCTGGTGGAACAGGGTGTCCCACAGACAAGGGCAGGGAGACCCGGTGGCTTTGGTGGAACGGGGTGGGGGGTGGTCCCATGGTCAAGGGCAGGGAGAGAGTCACAGAGATCTGACCTATTCTTGACTGGGTACAATGGCGGTTTTGCGAGCAAAGCTTTCCTTTAATTTTCATCTCCACTGACATAGCATTGTTCATGGGGAAGTTAAGGTTAAAACTGCAAACGCTGCCCACAGTTCTCTGCCCTGGCTCCTGTGTAGGCCACTGAGCCCCGTCTTCCTCACACAGTGCGCAGTCATCGCAGGGCAGGCCCCTTCATGTGACTGGGTGATGGCTTCATCTGCACGGCTCACATGATACAGACCAGCTCCTGGCTAATAAGTGTGTCGTGTTTCCCAGATGGGAGACATTGCTGCTTACTGTGTGAATAAGACAGGCCTTTTAAAAAAGAAATCTGTATCTCAGGACGTGTTTTGGCTGTGTTCTTTGCCTCCCGTAAAGGTCACCTGGATAGATTTTTCCTTCTTTAGCATTGCAGCTGTGAAGAACGGGGCATTTCTATTCTCCCTCCATCCAGTGAACCCAGGGGACTAAATTAGATTCTGAAATTGAGTGTGCAGTGGAGTCGGTAAGTTACCATAATGGGAGGGTATTGCTTCTCACCTTGCAAGTAGCGAGGTCATGATAATATGAAGCGAAGTGGATTAAAAATAAAACCAAAGGTATTTATTTATGACCTGCTCAGAATTGGATTGGCATCCGTGTAAGTCGCATCTAATGGTGAAAGACAGATTGATGTTGATATGTCCCTGAGGACTTTTTGCCAGTGAAATTTGCTCCGTGAATTCAATTTAAAGGCCCACAGAAAGTATCCAAAATGCAAAAGGAGACAGAATCACGGAAAGAGGAATGGACACCCAGCAACAGTAAAACTGCAGTTAGAGGAGAATCCTGGGCTGACTCTTATGATACAGGCTTGGGGAGTGCAGCTCTGGGACACTCGCCCTGGAAGAGATGGGGTAGGAGGGCAAGGAGCCCACGGGTGGTCCCTGGAGGGCCCTGGGGCCACGTTCTCTGTTCTCTGGTACCAGAGCTGGGCGGGGCCATCAGAGTCCTGTTTGCCCCTCCCTTAAGGAGACCGCTTGGCTCCATGGTGGGAACATGGTTGTGGACCATACCCTGACCTGGGGTCCAGCACCCCACTCCTCTCCTGAGACCCCCTCATCCTAGGAGGCCATTCTGGCCCATAGTGAATCCCACTCTTGCTAAACCCTCTGGGTATTGGGGCCCCAGGGGCTGAGCCATCGGTGGTGTCATGTGGGATCCCCCAGTCTCACTGTTGTGTCCCAAGCCTCTGTACTTTTCCTTTCTAGTACCTGCCTCGGTCACTTTCGAGTCAGTCACCGTACTTCAGTGTCTAGCTCCAAGCTTTCTAGATCAGCAGCTCCAGAGATAATATGTGTTTTATGGGAAGACTCAGGGTCCTTGAGGCCACCTGGGTGGAGACATGGCCCAGCTGCAGGCCTGTGGGCAGCGGAGGAGGCTCTAGTGCAGAGAGCTGCACACCAGAGCCGTCCTTCCCTACAGCGCAGGAGCCGAGGGACTGCTCACCCTGTGTGCCCATTAGCATATGCCCATCACATGTGCCCATCATGTGCCTATCACGTGGGTGCCATGCCCCCTCCCCCCCCCCCGCCAGTGTGGCGGTGCTGCTGGCCTCCGGGACCTGCTTCCCTGTTGTAGAGGAGGAAGTAGGGGCTCAGAGAGTGCAGCGGTCACCCCGGGGTGCTCAGCTAGATGGGGCTAGGCCTGGACCTCAGTGCCCTCCCTGCCCTGCCCTGGCCACTGGGCCTGGTGCCTCCACATGGGGCAAGTGTCAGGCTGGGCTGGGCTTCGACGTGGTTCTGGGCTCTCAGGGCAAGCTCTGCTCTGTGGGTCCTGTGTGTCCACCACTGACCACAGTGTTACCTGGTACCCAGAAATCTGTGCCTAGTGGCAGTTAGGGGCAGTGCAGCTTTGCTTTCTGGTCTAGTGGGGGCTTTGGGGAAAGCTCCCCAGTGGAGGCCACAGACCTATGCAGGCCCATGGGAGCCAGGTCTCCCCATAGGAATTTGGGGGACTCAGACAAATGAGGTGTGAAGGGCCCCTCCTTGACATCTGGTCAGAGGTGTGGACCTCCCATCTGGCCACCAGGACCAGGCCCAGCCCAAGGCCCTGGTTCCAGTGGGAGCAACTTCCACGAGGCAGAGCCCCTCTGGTTCTCTAGCTGCTGGCTGGGCATGGTTTCTGGGGTTCCCACTGCAGGGTCCCTGGTCCACAGCCTCCCCTGCTCTGGGTCAGCTCCCCTGACCGGCCTGTCTCTCTCTCCCCAGGAGCTGCTGCTCTTCCTCCAGAACTTGCCCACAGCCCACTGGGACGATGAGGACATCAGCCTGCTGCTGGCTGAGGCATACCGCCTCAAGTTTGCCTTTGCGGATGCTCCCAATCACTACAAGAAATGAGCCTGGGCCCCTCTGCAGTGGGCGGTGTCGTCCTGTCCCTTGCCTGGCTGGTGGCCCCTCTGGTGGTCCTGGGATGAGGAGGAGCCTGATTGGGGCAGCCCTACCCGTCCCAGCGAGGCCCTGTCCCCAGACTTGGCCTGGGGCTGGTGTGGACTGGGGTGGCCTCTGTTCCTGAGATACCAAAGAGAGGAGGGGATAGTCCTGGCTTCCAGGGCCAGAGCGGGGTCGGGATGCTGCACGCGCTCCCCAGGAGGATCTTTGCCAAATGACTGCCTTCCGGAACCTCCAGCTGAGGTAGCTGGAGAGACAGAGGCCTGTGCTTGGCGCCCAGGCCAGAGCAAGGTGTAGCCACCTCACGCTTACTTTCAAATGCGAAATTTCTATTCTGTTGAGTGAAAGAGAATAAAGTACACAAACCTGTGGGCTGAGTGAGCCGCTGCACTCACGGGGGGCTCTGCAGTGGGCAGCCCTCTACGGGGTGTGTGTGCCTGCTTCCGTGGCCCAGACCCGGCTGGGAAGCTGGGGGCAAGAGCCAGAGCCCTGAGACTGCTGAGCACCTAGGAGGCAGAGGGTGGGAGGCAGGGCAGAGGGAGGCCTTGCGTTGCCAACTTGCTTCGTCTCTCCTCTGTAAGAGAGAGAGGGATCCCAGAGGTCCAGATCAGACCCCCTGCCATGAGGGCTTAGGCTGTCCTCACATACAAGCCCTGGGACCATAGTCCCGAGCAGGGACTTTCGCTCTGTGCCAGGCTCAGAACTGGAGCAGAGCTTCTCAGGGACTTGGGGCCCCCAGCATGGCCCTTTCCCAGGCCTGCCGCTCCTGGGTCTTGATTTTTCCACACTGGGGATTGGTTCTTAGGCCCAAGTGCAGAAGGGCCCAGCCTTGCCCCTGCTTGGGCTTTGCAGGGCTGGGTCTGCTCCTCCAGGGCTGTGGGCACTGGCCTTCCCCAACCGTGTCACAGGCCATGTGGCCCTGCGGACATGGACAACCCATAAGGGGGGCCGCAGGCAGAGCCTCAGATACCTGAGTCTGGGACCCTGCCGGAGGCTGCGGTGAATGCAGACATCCGTGGCATGTGTGTTTTTGCTTCTATTAAAGAAACGAAGGATCATGACACATAGTGGGGAAAGTAGCAAGAAATACTGGCAGTTGTCAGCTGCTCCCCACCTCAGGGTCAGGGTACCTCTCTGTCTCCATGGACCCCTCTTCTGGGCAGGGCCCAGTTACAAGGGCTGTGGGCAGGAAGCCCTGCCCCCCAGCCCTCCGCAGCCCAGGTCATTCTGTGCAGTCGGGATGCTGGAGACACAGATGTGCCTCAAGGACAGTTTTCTTGTCAGACAGGAAGGACTGTTGAAGTCAGAGTGAGTTCTACACATGTTTTCCTGTGTGTCAAGGCCAGGACTGAGCATGTGGGACACCAACAACTGGCCCCCGGCTGTGCAGACTGGCCTGGTGTCCAGCTGTGCCCTCAGAGATGATGTGCTAGATCACACATCATAAGAATGATGCAGTGACAGAGCCACAGCCTCACACGGGATTCAGAAGGCACGGACAGCCTGTGCTCTGGGCCATAGTCACAGGAGGGTGACTATGGAGGCAGATGGTTCAGGGAGTCTGTGTGGTGCCGTCAGGATTCAGACCATGCACTGGCTGGGCTGGAGATGGGGTGGCGGAGCGGGTGGCCACCCTACCTACCGCCTCTGCCATGTGCCTGCTGGGCTGGGGGAGGCCACTTCCTGGGACCTGGGACATGCCGCCCTGCTGCCATCATGTACCTCACACTGACATATGTTCCCCTTGCCCTGCACTTTTGTAACCAGGCAATCGAACCTCAGCTTCCCAAGGCAGCTTTTGAGGTACCTGCCCCTCGGATACCCCACACGCACGGTCCTCACATGCAGGACTCTCCCATGGCAGCCTCCCTGAGAGTGTGGCTGTGGCCCCATCTCCAGGGTGGACTGCTGGCCCTACAGGTGGGAGCCTACCCACCTCATGCCCCTGAGACCCAGTGTGGGGCCAGGCATGGGTGGGGGAACTGTCTTCTTGGCCCCAGCCCAGCCTCTGACCTGCACCTCACCCTGCTTGGCCCTCCCTTAGCACTGCTGTAGCTCGGGAGGCCCCAGAGACCACACCAGCCCCGTGTGGTGGCCAGGCCCCCAGCGAGGTCAGACGTCTTGGGGAGGGGGCTGGGGAGTCTGAGTGGTTCCTGCTTCTGGTGGGCATACAGATGGAAGGGCCTGGGTGCTGCAGTGACAGGTCAGAAGCAGAGAGAGTCCAACTGTGTGTGAGTGGACTGTCCCCATGGCGTACACAAGGATGGGCTGCAGGATGCCAGGCCTGCCTCAGGCTGCACCGGGCTGGAGCTGGAGCCTCCTGGTGCCCTGGCCCACCCAGCCCCTGCTCACCCCGAGGGTTGTGGCTGCTGCTCTGTTCCACACCCACCCTGCAGCTGCTGGCAGAAGGCTGAGTTTGTGCCGTGGCCACGTCCGTGACTGTGTGCAGATGACCTCACCCCTGGGTGCATCTCACTGACCAGATGAGCCAATTATTCCTTTAGGATAAAAATTATATACACAAATAATTCCAGATGAGTAGATTTAAATAAAAAAGTAACTGCCCCATATTCAAACTAAAAACACGTGGCTATTTTTATGATTGGGAGTGGCGAAAGGCTTTCTGATGCAAAAACAATAAAGGAAAGGACAGATGACAAATAACCATCGTGTGTACCACAAAAACAAACTGCAGGGGCCAAACTCAGAACCTCGGTAAGCGAGGACAGAGGACGGCAGCTGGGCCAAGCAGGTGAGGCACATGTGACTGTGTCTGCACCCCGGGTTCTGGGAAACCTGTAAAGACGGGCAGTTCACCAAAAAAAAAAAAAAAAGAAAAAAAAGTGATGCAGGTGGTATGAATCATAGTTAAAGAAGTGAGAAAAGCCGGGGAGATGTCGGGGTGTTGGGGTGCAACTTTGGGCTGCATTTGTGAACGCAAGATGCTCCAACATGAGACTAAGAATTCTATATATTTTTTTCTCAAACTTGTGCAATGATTTTTTTTGTCTGTTCATTTAAACTGAGCAGGATAACAGAAGGCACAGCACAGAGTGAGTGCTTGCTCATGAGCTCCTGCGGGTGGATACCTGCAGTGCGGCACTCCCCGTCCCCGAGTGCTCACGCCTGCCCACGTATAACTTGCTCTCACTCCTAAACCAGAGTTTCCTTCACTTATTGTTAAACTACTATTCAAATGGAATTACATAGTAAATATATTCTTGTGAACAATTTCTTTGGCTGGATTTTCTGTTTGTGGAACAGTAGGTGTGGCTGTCACTATGGCTTGTCCCTCTAGTTCCCATTATAGAACAGTAGTCCAGTCTGTGGCTAATGGACATGAGGGCTGTCCTCGGTTTGGGAGAGCTATGAAGGACGTGGCTCTGAGCACCTTCACAAGTGTCCCTCTGCGGATGTGTGCCTGCGTTCTGCTGGACGTCACCTGGACGTGGAGCTGCTGGGCCTTACATCGTGTGCTCTGCTAGATGATGACCCAGCTTCCAAAGTGGTTTTCCAGCTTACATTTCTACCAGCTCAGCGCGATGGCCCCTGTTTCCGCAGGTCCTCCTCACATGCTGTGTGGCCAGTCTTGGCGCTGCAGTGGGCCTGTCCTGCCCGCTCTGTGCGCTGCAGTGGGCCTGTCCTGCCCGCTCTGTGCGCCGTCTTTCCTCCCACTCGGAGCCGCGCGCTCAGCCTTCCTCTCTCGCCCTTTTGTGGGGGCAGCGTCCGCCTCCCTCCTGGTGCGGTCACAACAGGCAGGAAGAGGCCTGTTTGGGACATCTCGTTGTGCTATTATCATAAGCATTTTCCCGTATCATTAAAATTCTTCAAAACAGGATTTTAATGACTACATAATATGCAGTTGCATGGATTAACATAATTCATTTATTCCCTTATTATACATCAGATTGCTTCTATTTTTTTCTTATTGCAAATAATGCTATATGAACATCTGAACACGCTTCCGTAATAGGCTTTGAGTTAGGTGACTCTTCAGTCATTATTGTGAGTGCAAGAGTCAGTGAAATAAGCCCCCCAGCCCATGGGGCTGCAGCCAACGGCCAAGGGTCTGCCCACCTGGTTTTCTTTGGAATGTCTTAGAAACAGAAGATTGAGAAATTATCTAAAACTTTAAGGATAACTTTTTAAAGACTAGAAGACTGTGTAACTTCTAGGAGAAGGGAAAGGAAAAGAGTGAACAAAATCGGTACGAGGTAGAAAAGAAGTAAAGACAAATATGGTGGAGGGAGGGTTGCCGTGGCCCAGCGGGTTCAGATAGGTACGTGAGCGGGATAAATGTATTATTTTAAACTCATCTGGCATGAGAGATGGATTATACCTTTTTAAAACTCCGTAAAATCCAGCATACTATTGACAGAAGATAAACCAAAGCAGCATCTTGTTTATGTTTGAACTGAAAGGATAGAAAAAATAAATATGAGGAAAATGGCAATTAAAGTGTGGCTGGGAAATATCATATCCGAATAGTGTTAACAAGGACAAAGAGAGAGAGAGCCTCATGTGACCAGAAGACCCTCCCTCACATAACAGCAGGGCCCCACATACTGGGTAAAGTAAAACTGGGTGCAATTCAGAGGAAATACTGACCCATCCCTAAGTATAAAGGGACATTTTAACATACCTTCAGGAAGGGAAAAGAATATTTAAAACATAAAGAAGAGTTGGCTCGGGGCACGGTGGTCACCTGTAGTCCCAGTTCCTGGATAGGCTGAGGCGGGAGGATCGTTGGAGCCCAGTACTTGGAGGCTGCAGTGAGCTGTGGTGATGCTGCTGCACTCCAGTCCATGCAACAAATCAAGACTGTCTCAAAAAAAAAAAAAAAAAAAAAAGCTTAAAATTATAAATACAGAAGCAGAAGTTACTGGAGTAGAAAGAAACCCCATGATGGGCGTGACAGACAAAGCAGACAGCTGACTCCCGGGAGCTGCCAACAAGGTAAGCTCTGGGAGGGCCAGGGTCTTCACCTCCTGTGCAGTTGGTGTGTCCCCAGCAGTCAGAAACAGCACCTGCCCCTGCAAAGGTCACTGTGAAAGTTTTGAAACAGTGTTATGGGCCATTGTTTCACCTCGGAGAAATACAGTTGACAGCTACGTCCTTTCTGATCCTCCTGGCAAGTTTCATCTCGCTGGGCCCCTCGGGGCCTCTGGGAGGGCTTGTTCCTTTCCATCCCTGGGGCACTCGGTCGGTCGGGAAGGGAGCACTTGAGCCCGATGATTTCCTGTGATTTCGAAAGTGGGTTAAATGAGTCTCAAATAAATCCTTGAGCGTTTGCAACAGGCTTTGGGGGACCTTACTCCTTCCTGTGCAACAATTTTTTGGTGGTCTTGAGAATTTAGAAGGGGCTGAACTTCCCTGAAAGACAGGAGAGGGGTGGACATTCGGCTACTGCAGTGACTGAGGGAGACATGGCTGCTGTGGGAAAAGTGGCTGGTGAAAACAATCAAGTAGCATTTAAAGACACTGAAGCTGCGCTGCAGACTGGATCGCCAGCTGTGCGGCCCTGCACCATTATCCTCAGGTCAGGAGAGTTTCGTCCTGATGGCACTTCACACTTTGGCAGACGAGCAGACTCGCCTTTGTTGAATGGTGTGAGAAATGCTGGTCAGATTGAACAAAGGCCGGTCCAGACGCATTCCTGACGCCTTTATTGGTGGTGAAACCTGGGTCAACCAGTTTTACCCAGAGAATAAGCACCAGTAGACAGTGAGGATTTTTTTTTTTAACGTACATCAACCAACAAAAGTGAAGCAGGCCTCGTGTCAAAGAAAATGGTGACAATTTTGTTCTCCAAAAGGAGTCATGTCATAGCTGTTCTTCTGGAGGAATGAAGGACTCTCACTGCTCAGCAGTACACACAGTGTGCCCCCCAAAAGTTTTCCAGACGCCTCATAAATGGTGGCCACTGACAGGACCACCTTGCACCAGGGGACCACCTTGCACCACCTTGCAGGGACCACCTTGCACCAGGACAATGCTTCTGCCCACACGGCCAGCACCACCATTCAGTTCCCAGAATCCACAGAAGTTGAACTCATGACTCATCCTCCCCACAGTCCTGACCTGGCCACATGTGATTATTTCCTGTTCCCTACGGAAAGAATCACATGCACGGAAGAAGGTTCTCCAGCCCCAAAGAAGCTGTTCACGCCCATGGAAGTGAGCTTCCAGCACTGGAAGAAAATGAGTGGGAGGAGAGATTATTCAAAAACAGCTTCTAGGAATGCAAAAGTGCATACAATGTCATGGCAGTTATTTTGAGAAAATAGAGTAATCAAAAAGATTTTATGTTTCTTAATTTTTGTCGTTTCTCACAATTTTTGTAGTGTCCTCATGGTAGGAGCAGGATAGTGTTTGCTGAATGACAAAGACAGACTCCGAGGAACTAATTTCAACTGTAATAAGAAAAAGAAGGGAGGCCACCTACAGATGCTGAAGAGATTTTTAAATATCCTGAGCCTCAAGAGGACAAAAAGGAAGCCATGGACTGGGAGAAAATAATTACAAAAAAGATCTCTGATCAAGAACTGCTGTCCACAAGAAAGAACTAAAGTTCAACAATGAGAAAATGAACAACCCAATTAAAAAATGAGCTAAGGACCTGAACACTTTGCCCAAAAGATACGTAGATAGCAAATAAGCACGCAAAAATGTGTTCAGCATCATAGTCTTTAGAGAACCGCAAACTGAAACATCAGTGAGGTTCCAATACACGCTACTAGAACGGCCCAAACCTGAGTCACTGACAACACCAAATGCTGGGGGGAGGTGGGCCAGGAAGGCTTCCCTGCTGGTGAGAGTGCAGCACGGAAGAGGATTCCTCCACCCTGGGAGAGGATTCCCCAGTGTCCTCTGAAGCAGAAAAATTCCACAGTCATACAGAATTACCCAGTTGAGTCGAAAACTTTGGAGCACAGAACCTTACAGATGAACGTTTATTCTTAACTGCTCCAACTTGGAAGCAGCCAAGATGTCCTTCAATACCTGAGTGGATAAATGAATTGTGGTACATCCGTGGGATGGAATAGCCTTCAGTGGTGGAAAGAAGAGAGCTCTGGAGCCGCGACGAGACACAGGAACTGTAAACGTGCATCGCTGAGTGGAAGTCGTCCGTGACTCCAACTAAGGACACCCAGGAAAAAGTGAAACTGTGGAGACAGTGGGCAGGTGGGTGGTTTCCAGGGGCTCAGGGGGGAGGGCACACAGGACAGGGGAACAGAACCTGCTCCGTGTGGCTCTGTAATGTGGATTCATGTCGTTACATCACACATTTGTCCAAATCCAGAGAATGCCCAGCGCCCAGCGTGAGCCTGCTGTGAACCGTGGGCTTTGGCTGGATGGCTGGATGCTGTGGGGAGGGAGGGCTCTGTACTTTAGGCTTAATTTTGTTGTGAACCTAAAACTGCTCTAAAAAAATGTTTATTAATTAAAAAAATCGTAAGTGAATCCTATGAGCAGCCTTATGAATTGGAAAACCTGGCTAAAATGGAAAGTTTTCTAGAAATATACAAATTATAAAAATTGACTAAAAAAACCCCAACTCTGATTAGACCTGTAATTTCTGAATAACTTGAAGGGGTAGTCTCAGACCTCTGCTTTCCAAAGGCACCATGCTCAGATGGTTTTATGGCATGTTTACAGACTGCAGTGACAGAGTTGAGGGAGCAAAATAGTGTCTGAGACTGGGGGTCCTGGCACGGCTGGGACAGGGCTTGGAGCCGTGGTGCCAGGCTGGGGTCTTGCCTTAGCAGCTTGTGGGTTTCACAGTTGGATGGCTGATTTTTAATGTGTCCTGAGAGGGGCCTCTGGCTCCTTGAGAACCTGATAAAGCTGGGGGAGGGCTTTAACCACGGAAGGGTCCTGGGGTCTGGGCCTAGGAGCAGTTGCTGGCTACAGCATGCCCTTGGCCCCTGCCCAGCAGAGGTGTGCAGGAAACAGTTGGGGGCAGCACCTAGGCGAGGTACAGTCTCAGAGGGGAGTTCTTGGCTGGTTTTATGATTTTATGTATTTTTTTCCATTTAGTCTATTGGCTGAGAGTTCACGAGGCCCCCAGGTCTGTGTACTATGGAGCGAGTCCTAGCTTGAGAACTCCCACGGGAGCAAGGGTCCAGGGCATGTGCTATGGCTCTGAAATAGAGGAGGTGGGAACACCTCATTCCTTAGGACCTGCATACAGCAGTGGGAATTCATTCATACGGCAGGATGCTATACAGAGTTAAGGAAAATAAATCAATTTATTGGTTAGCACAGAGGTACTATAGATGCAGATAGAGCAGTGGCCACACCAGCTTGTGTGACACATGGGCCGCATGTCCGTGCATGCACGTTATCTGTGGACACGCATGTAAAAACGTGAAGCCCAAAGGGAAGGTGTGGCCACGTCACTGTGACTGGACAGGGCAGGTGTGTGACAGGCCGTCACCTCCCGTTCCCGTCGGGTCATGCTGTCCGTCCAGCGGCTGATCCTGGGTGTGATTTTATTAGAGTGCTTGTTAAATTCTTCATTTTCTTTTCTGTAATTTAAAAACTGATTGAAAAATAAAAGACGTGCCAGCCCGTGGGAGCTGGGACCTGGATCTCAGGAAGGCTGGGAGAGCGTGGAGTCCAGGGGGGGCTTCTTTGCTGCACACAGAGGGAGGGCGTCCCCCTCTCACCCGGTTTGTTTTTTCAGTACACAGATCACCGATGACACTTGCATTGTTTACTGGTCTAGGGTCCTGTCCCCTCCAGGCTGCAAACGCCTAGGAGCAGGACTGTGTCCATCTTGTCCTCTCCCATGTCCCCAACATCTGGGTCAAGGCCGGGTGTGTGGCTGGTCCTTAACACGGTTTGAGATGAACAAACGAGACTCAGCCCAGGGCTCTGCACTGATGGTTCCTCCTGTTCCCACCGTGAAGGCAGAAAGCCCAAGGCTGTGCCAGCTGTCATCCCGGTGATCTCCTGGGGAGGAGAGGTTTTGCCTGGCAGCGTGGGACTTGTTGGTCATTTCACCCACAAACGTTTATTTATTGGGCACCTGCTATCTTCCAGACACTGATCTGTGATGGCCCCTGGGATGGGTGTTATGGTTCCACTCAGGAGTAGAACAGAGGAGGTCACCACCTGTCCACACCCCTCCCGCCAGGCCCTTGGCCTCTGCAGCACAGTCAGGGGGGAGATGGCTGGCCGTGACTCACAGCCACCAGGGTGCCCTGACCTTGCTATCCCAAGTGACCCAATGGCAAAGGTGCATTTCTGCTGCTCCGGGCTGCAGTCTCTTAATAAACTCGAGGTGACCGCCGTCCTCACGTGCCCACTCCTGGGAATGCTAACGAGGGCAGAGTACCCAGGAACAGCCACTGCTGACCCAGCCATTAAAAATAATTGGCCACCCATAAAATGCAGGAAAAATATGTTCGTCTTCAGTTTGGCTGGGAAATGTGAATTATTCTTATGTTGCCATAGAAACGAAGGTAAGTTTCTAACATCTTTCAGATATTTAATTCTCTGAGTCCAGTAATGACCATAGTATGTTGCTCAGAGAAGTAGGGGGTAATAGACAGATAGGGAGGGAGGGAGGGAGAGGAGAGAGAGTGGGAAGGAGGCCCCAGATGGCAGTAAGGCTATCCCTGACCCGCCCCTGCCAGCCTGCAGTTCACCCTGCGGCCTCCCGGACAATGGCCTGGCCACATGTAGGAAGACTCAGCGCACAGGGGACATGCCCTCTGTTTCCTCTCATCCCCTGTGGTCTTTGCCCAGCTCTCTGTGAGGAGCTGTGGTCCCTCCTTGAAGGCCCAGGGAGGTTCCCGGCCCGGTGGGCCCCGGGCCTTGTGCCCCATTTCTGTCCCTGTCCCCAGGGAGGTACCGGCCCAGTCGGCCCCGGGCCTTGTGCCCCATTTCTGTCCCTGTCCCCAGGGAGGTACCGGCCCAGTCGGCCCCGGGCCTTGTGCCTCATTTCTGTCCCTGTCCCCAGGGAGGTTCCCAGCCCAGTGGGCCCCGGGCCTTGTGCCTCATTTCTGTCTCTATCTCACCCACCAGCTGCTCAAGGCACGGTGGGGACCAGGTCAACGTCTCTGCCACCTTCTGCCCTCTGGTGTCCTCCTCCCTCTATCCTGAATAAACACAGTCATCTGCCAGGACCCCAAGGTCCAGCTCAGCCTGCCTTGGGCAGTCTTTCTGTGGCCTCATGAGAGCCACATGAGGCCAGCAGGGCAGTGACCCTTGTGTGCCCAGCAGTTGATCTAGTGGTCCTTGTTCTGCAGCAACTTTGGGGATGGGAGGACTGACGCTGTGGGGCTTGGCTGTCCCAGTGGCAGGGACACTTCCCAGGATGCTGGGGCTAAGAGCGTGCCCAGGCAGGGCTTGTAGGAACACCCCTCCCCTAACCTGGCACAGAGCCTGTCTTCCAGCCGGACCCCTGTGGCCTCGGGGCCCTGGCAGCCCCATTCTTCCCTGCCGGCCTGCCCCTGTTCTCGTTCCCTGCATTCAAGCTGTCAGGCCATAGTGCCATTGGTGTCCCTCTGCCTCTGCCTGGGTCCCCCAGTGTCTTTACCTGGAAAGTGCCTGTGTATCCTTAGGGCCCACTGTGAACACCCTCCCTGGGTCCCCATCTGTGGCACCGTGGATACCTCCTGCTCTTGGCACCCTGCCTGGCTACCCCCAGCCCAGGCCGCTGGCCTGGGGTGGGAGGAGCTGGGGGAGAGGGCACCTCAGCCAGGGCAAGTGACAGGTCAGGGTTGCCCCAGGTCTGCAGAAACATGGGGAGGCCTGCTGAGCCCAAGTCTCCTCTGGGTCACACCCAGTGGACAGCACTTTCTCTGGGGCCTGGCAGAGGGAGGGACTATGCTCTGGGGCCAGGGGTGTGGCATCGTGGGGGTGTGGTGAGGTGGGATGTGGCATCAGGGGGTGTGGCATCGTGGGGGTGTGGTGAGGTGGGATGTGACATCATGGGGTGTGACATCATGGGGTGTGGTGTCACCACGTGCAGTTCCCCCCCCCCCCACTGGCTTCTCGGTCTCCACAGCCCTGGAGATCTTTTCCTGCTCTTGTTCCAGTTTCAGATCGTTTGCTCAGCAAGGTCTCTAGCATTGTGCTAATAATTGAAGAAAGATGAGAAAAATGATCAAACTCAAAACTCTCAACTTTAGACTGAGCTGTTTGGAATAGCACTATTTCCAGATTACAGGCCGGTTAGATGATACCAGACGCAAAAACGCATCTGTCCCTGGATTTCACAGAGAAGGAGGGGAGGGGTAGCGCCCTGTGGACGCGGAGCCCAAGGGGGTTTCCTGGGGACTGAGGGACTGCAGGTCGAGAGGGTGCAAATGTGTGAGAGTCACACTTCGCACCAACTCATGCCTGTGTCCATGGACCTGGATGTAGGTTAATCAAAGCAGCTTAAAACTGAGGCACAGAGGCTGGGAGCTGGTCGGAGGTGGAGCAGGATTCGAGTCCAGGTTTCTTCCTCACCCACAGCTCTCCTGCCCCACCTTGTCCTCACAGCAGTCCTGTTATTATCCCCATTTTAAAGATGGTGGGAGGGGTGTCCAGTAACTTATTAAAGGTCACACGACCTTGGAGACTGTCCAAGGGAGTGGGCCAGCTGGACTTTGGCAGGAGCCTTGGGCCCAGCACTGGGGACCGGCACCGGGGGAGTCCCCCACCGCTGTGTCCACACAGAGGGAAGATGGCCCCAGACCTCCCAGGCCTCTTTCTCCCCCCAGGCAGGAGGTCCTTGCCCTGGTATTCACCAGGGCCCCAGGGAGCAGCTTGGAAACGGCAGCTCCTGAAAGATTTCCATCGATTTGCCCAATTAATGTTTTAGTTCTCCATGTCGTGGGAGCTGTAATGAAGTGTCAACGGGAAGGAGAGAATGAAACAGATGAATAGAATGTCTTTTATAGTGTCATTACACTTTTATAATAAGATTTACTTGTCAACTCAAAATGTAATAATGTAATAATTTATTTGGTAACCTAATGAAGACATGCAGTTCAAGGTTCTGAGTGTAATAATTACCCCTGGAAAGGTTAGGGCCCTTCCTTCCTGTTCCACGCCATCTGTCCATCTGTGCTCTTCTCAGCCCCAAGGGAGGGCCGTGGGCAGGATGGTTTCCACCTGACAGAGCTGAAGCAAAGGGCTCCGTGACGTACCTCGGGGAGTGCAGGGTTGGGGCAGACCCCACGCATTGATTCCCGGGTCAAAGTTTTCTCTAGGTCTCTTGATCAAAAGGGAACGTGGTTTAGTTACTCACCATTACTCACTCATGCACACCTGGTGCTCAGGCCTGAGCTAGTGCCTGAAGGAGCCACAATGAATTGTCATGACTGGGTGCCTGGAGGGCACTCCCAGACCAGGCGGGGGTGGTGAACGAGGTGCTGTAATGGACACAGCCTTGAGCATGGGCACCTTGGTGGATCTTACAGCCTGGCAGCGGCAGGGTCTTCACAGAGAATGGGACATTTTGGTTGGGCTTTGAGGGATGAATAGGAGTTTGTTGGATAAAAGAGAGCATTTTAGGAAGAGAAGAGCATGAATTAAGGTGTGGGATGGACCAGCAGGACATACAGTCTGGAACATAGTGCTGGGGTCTAGTCCCCACCTCACCTGCTCCTATGGAGGTGGGCAGGGAGCAATGAGAGAAAATTCTGGAAAAATTGATGGAGACCAGCCCCAGATCCTCTGAAAATAAGCACCCCAGAACTTAGGGGTCTGAGAGAAGGAGCAGGTGAGGCATCATCAGGGCCTACTTGGGGAAATTTGGGGAGCTTTGGGCAACAATGGTCCCCATCTGCTTTTCTCCTTCCCCAATACACATGCTCATGTCATCACTGCTGGAGGACTCAGCCTCTCTCGTTGCTGTGACCTCTTTTGCCTCCAGGTGAGCAGCTATGCTAAACTGCCACGTCTCCCTGAGGGGGCCCAGGCCTGTGGTTGCAGCCCCCTGAGATGCTCCAGTCCCTGCCCAGGCAGACTAGACCCCAGGAAGTTCTGGGTCAATTCTCAGAATCATGGAGAATAGTCAATGCCAGACACTGAGTGTGATGCCATTTGTTACCCTGCAGGTGCTAACTGCTGCAACATGTCACCTGGCTACCCCTCTGACTGGCTGGGAGAAAGCTAGCTGGAGACTTAGGGGCGGGAGTCCTTCAAGGCAGGGAACCGAGCAAGTGTGGGTGGGTGTGTGGTGACCAGAATGTGGGCACTTCTGAGCTGGGAATTGGTGGGGTGCAGGAGTTTACTGGGGAGAGGAGAGGGAAAGCCAGCCCAGGTGGAGGGAGCAGTGCCTGCCAGTCATGGGGCTGTCCTGGGACACGTGGTCCCCTCATCACTGAGCCCTTTGGTGAGAGCTCCAAGGGCTGAGTGATTGCTGTGTGGCTGTAGCCGGTGGTGGTGGGTGCTGCTGGAGTCAGTGCCACCCCTGCATCTTCCCCTGGGCTGCAGGGACATGGGGTTCCACCCTGACCCGTCACAGTGACTCTGAAGGAAAGGGCTTCAGGCTAAGAGACAGAGAGGAAGAGGAGACTTGGCCCCAGCTCTTGGGGTCCCAGGTGGCTCACCCTCCTGGCCTGCTGCTGGTGTCAGCCACGTGGCCTCCAGGCCCTCCCTGCCTCAGGAACTCTGGTGGCAAGTCCATCATGCAGTGATGGCTGGATGGGCATGAGCCGACCTGGCTCCACCTCTCTTCTTTCCCTGCTGCAAAACTGACTATGACCTTGACATCTTGGCAAACTGGGGACAGAGTGGCTTGGCCCCTGGGGATGGGGGAGCAGGTGGGGACAGATGGGTAAGGCTGAAGGAATGCCACTGGCCCAGGCCAGCCCAGCTCTCCAGACAGGCTGGGCCCCTGGGCTGCTCTCCTAGCCTCTGGGTGGAAGGGTGGAGGTGCACAGGGCAGGGGAGGGGTGGGGTCTAGACCCGCTGTGATGCTTGGGCGGGGGAGGGGTGGGGTCTAGACCCCCTGTGATGCTGGGTCAGGGGAGGGGTGGGGTCTAGACCCCCTGTGATGCTGGGTCAGGG
>CAUYPK010091603.1:0-47616 GCA_963574355.1 Loris lydekkerianus | reverse complement strand
AATTCTACTATTACAACCTCCTTGCATTGACTCAAAGTATTTGCTGGCTGTGTAGATTAAAATGCCTATTGGAATGAAAAACATTTTAAACAATTATATTTGATGTATGAGTTAAATTTTCTTCTGTATTAAAATAAAAAGTTAAAAGCAAAAAGCTTCAGTGGTGTGGTAGTAAGACCCAGAAGACTTACTGGGTGTCTGAAGGTTCCCTGGAGATGGCTCCTGGTGCTTGGAATGGCCATCCATGATCATACATGTGGAGCAGGCCTGTGGTTTGAGGCACAGTAGGGTGGAGTGTGGTAGCAGGCTTGGTGCGGGTGGGGGGGGGGGAACTGACCCCTCTCTCCCTTTGTCCTTCCTCTCTCGGTCCTTGAAAAGTGAATTTCTACCTAAGTTCTAGTATTATATGACCTTGCCACAGTGTCACCTCTGACCTGCTTGACTGGCACTGGCTGACTTGATGGCCAGCTCATCAATCTCCCCCATCCTGTGAATAATCCTGGGTAAATGGGAGAATGGACAAGAGATGCAGAAAAGCTTCTTTTCTCCTCTACCAGAGGAAAATCCAACTCTAATTCCACAAGAGGGGCAACTTTGGGCCATTTTTAACCAAGGATATGACTGGTTAAGGCTCAATTGGTTTGCATGTCCCAGTACAGGAACTAACTCAGGGGAAATAGCTAAAATTTCTAAAAATAACAACAATATCCTCACCCAAAGATCCTCACGTAAATCATCGCATTTCTAATGCACAAAACATTCTAATGAAGCTAAATTGTTTCCCCCTTCATCAAAAAAAAGTCCCACATTAGAACTGGAATGCAAGTAATCTGAATATACATGAAAAAGAGAGGTTAATACATACCTAGGCCTTTACAGGCTCACAATGCTGCTTTGGTATCACTACATAAAAAGCCTAGATTTGAATTTAAATTGTCATTTGCTAGAAATGTTTTGAGTTGAATCACTTAAAGTCAATTGTAAACTTAAGAAAAAAAATTTGCTTAATTTACTAATGTTGATTTGGTTAATTTGTACCCTTCATTATGATTAGGTTCAAAGACAAGGTTTCCAGACACAAAATGCAGCAGCGTGTTTTGATATTGTTTCCGATAAATCTATTGACATGAATTACAGAATGGGTACTAGGCTGACCCCTTTAACTGTCCTTGTTATATTTGTCCTTTTTGGTATTTTAGAGTATTTAGATGAGGTCAGAAAAATTGTTACCAGCAGAATTCTGTCAAAGGTTTATTCTCCATGAATCGTAACCATGTTGATTTTTTAAAATTTATTATTATTATTTTTTATAAAGTCATAGCTATGTACATTGATATGATCATGGGGCATCAGAATTCTTCTGTCCTGTGAGAGTGTGTTAGGCAATATTCCTGGGTCACAGGGAGAGGCATTTACAAAGGGAAGTATAGTTTCCTCCTTTCTGGGTAGAATGTCTTACCAGAAAGATGATGAAACTTGCTGGACTGGAGAACAATTCAGGTGTTATTAAAGACTTTTTTTCTGAAGGTGACATTCATCCCAAGAGTCACACACAGCTTGGCTAAAACAAATTTTTGATGTGTCGTGTTTCTAGGGATCATATATAATAAATATAAATGTATTGTTTCTTTCAATTCAACACAGCTTTCCCTCTGGATCTGAGGGGAAAAAAAGGTCACTGATAGAGATAAAATGCACTCAGGTTTCTTCCCAAAACAATGATCATTTTGACTGTGGTATTTATGTTAGGTTTTCCGTTAGACTTAATGTTCCCTTAGTTGTCTGTTATATGCTCATTTGTTCAATATAGCTTTTAATGAAAGGGCTACTGCTTGTATTTCCTCTCACAGGGTAGGGATTTTGGCCAAATTTTAATCTTCTCCACTAATGGATCAGCAGTCCTTAGGGTAAATTATAATAAAAATTCTTCCTTCTAACTGTCATAATATCAATTTTAAGGTCCTTTCTTTTGATTTTCAATTTTATTTCTCTTAAGATTAGTTTCTAGAAGTGCTTCTTCATTTGCATGTGGGTCCCTGGGGAATCTTCCTTTAAAGTAAAATAGAATTTGGACACTCACAAAGTCTCAGAGTATTTAATTTTAGATTTTAAAGATTTCTAAAACATTTTAAAAATTATCATGACCTCACAAAACTTAACAATGATTCATTTTTAGTCACTCACCTTTAGAAAATCTTTTTAAAACATTCAACATAGTTTCCCCAAAATAGCCTCTTGTCACACTCATGTTAATCTATCTATATATGTATATTACAAAAATCAGTACAATTGGTATGAACTGGTTTATGATCAAACACAATTGAAGTGATAAATATGCAGGTTATCCATAAAGTTCATGCTTTTAAGTTGCACACAAACTTCATGAACACCCTGTACATATTCCAAAGCATTCAACACAGTTTTTATAGAAATAGCCTTATATATTTGAAATTATAATTTATATACTTACATACTATATCTTCCTATCTATCTATAACTGTGTCTGTGCCTATATGCATGTCTAATTATTACAATGATCTGTATCTATACTTTTATGTGTCTATATGCATATCTAAATATCACAGTGATACAACTAGCATAAATCTGTGAACAAACACAATTGACAAAGTAAACATCCCCTAGGCATACTGAAGAGTGTCCCATTGATGGCAGTCACCAAGTTCATTGTATGCCTAGAATAATCAGTACGCTGTTCAAAAGGATTAGAGAACATGCAATGATCCTACAAAATGTTTAATTGGCACTCAGGCAAGAGAACTACTCTTAATAAGCAAACAAAGACAACAAGGAGGTCAGAGAGAGTGGGGAGCCCATTTCAACATATGCTTTCTCTGTGATTTCCCAGGTGTCCAGGAAAAGTTTCTCCTGTATAAGTGATATATTACAGTCCTGAGTACAGAGAATCAATTACCAGCCAATGGTAGGATGTCATGAACCAACTTACTTAGGGCTTTATTGGGCATGGTAAGAATGTTGAATTTTATTCTAAGAGCCATGCAAGCCAAGAAAGGTTTTTTGAACAGAAATAGCATGATCTGATTAAAGTATTTGTTTTGTTGGAAGCAACATTTTCCAAAATTAGTTAATAATAAAGAGATTAAAGAACTCTTCCACTCGGTGTACTATACACGTTCATTCTATAGCTGTTAACATTTAATGTTTGCCAGTACTTAGGGTGTGTATTTATGTTATACCATATATACTCGAGTATAAGCCGAGTGTTTTTGGCACAAATTTTGTGCCGGAAAAAACTCGGCTTATACTCGAGTATATACGGTATATAAGTTTTTGAATTGAAAAAGAGGATGTAGCTATTTTGGATTAATATTTATTTAAAATGCAAAAGTGTGGGAGAGATATACTGATTGGGTTAGCTAGGACATTTCTTTGCTCAGAAAACTTCATGAAAATCTGTCAATTAAAAATGTACCGTGTTTTTGTTTTTGTTTGCTTTAGCTTTTTGTTTGTTTCATTGATGGTTGGTTTTGCAGAAATATACTTGCTGAACCAGTTGCAGAACATATTTTTCTCTTTCACATTTATAAAATTAGACATTAATAATTTCAATCAAATCTAAGAACTGTGTTTTTATATAGAGTAAAAGCACATTCTAAATTCAAAATATTGTAAGGACCAGCAGGTAACTGTGTGAAACAAACCTAATCTGAGACTACAGGGAGAGATTGTGGTTGTGGCCAAATTGAGAAAATTCGTCTGGTCAAATAAAATTTATCTGTTGACTCAACTAGCCCACAAGCCACCAATTTGAGGTTCCTTGTCCAAAAATATTTAAACTTTTTTTTTTTTTTTTTTGCAGTTTTTGGCCGGGGCTGAGTTTGAACCCACCACCTCTGGCATATGGGGCTGGCGCCCTACTCCTTTGAGCTACAGGCGCCAGCCCAAAAATATTTAACCTTTTAAGGAACAAAACTTTGATAAAATTGACAATGATTTTAGAGGTTTCAACAATGTATTAGTATCATCTCTATTGTTTAAAATAGATGAAAATCTTTTTCCCTCATGATTGATGAGTGTAAAAGATAAAATCATTTTGGGTATAGGCTTACCTAAAGATGGGAACTATTACATATTCTATTAATAGACATGATTGTGTTTATCTTCCTACTACAATGTTTGCATCTAGCAATGTTTTTAGCCCTGACTGATGTTGTTATATTGATTCAGCATGTGAACAAGGATGATATTTGGGATATGGAGCATGATTTTATAAATATTAAGGCACTGAGCAAGCCCTATACTTTTCCACCACATAATTATCTCAACTGTACTATTTTTTAATGTGGCACATACTTTGAATGTTATAACAATGAACCTTTAACACAAAGGAAATTGGGGACCTAGTTATAGCAAATGTATCTTTTCCTGAGGAATATTAACTTAAAGCCTTTACATTGATGTCCAAGGATACAGAAGCAGATTTCTGAATTGGTCCAGTCTCTTCACACTTACTCCAGGCAACGTGAAGTAGAGCAGTCAGAGGCTCTTACATACATTGAAGTGGTCCAGAGACTTTTGCAGTATAATTATTGAAAAATATTTCTAATATAACAAGACAAATTATGATTAAAACAGCTAATTAAATAAAGCAGACAAAATAATTTGGGGGAAACCGCTCATTTCATTTCTCAATGCCCAAGAGTGTCTGTTCTACTTTTGTGAGACAAAAAATAAAGTAGATATGACTTTTTAAAGACCAATCTTTGTGACACATCTGAGATTGATTTCACATGTTGGCAGATATCATATATAGTAAATCATACAAAATTAGTTTTGGTTGAGAATGTTATGTATGTTGTTCTTACTTTCTGGTAATTAGTCACCTACCTTTGAGATCTAAATCAACTCATGGAAGTAGAGTTGTCATGAACCAGAACATCTTGTTACTTTTTCTAAGTAAATGTATTTTTTTGGTACAGTATTTAGTATAGGTAACAGATTTATTATTTTTTACAAAACTAACGCAAACATCACTTTTCACACAATATTTTCCCTCTTCTGATATAAATTATATGTTTTGGTAGAAAACTATCAAGGATAAACATGATAGTTAATATTTCTTTGAAAGGTAATTTCTAATATATTTATGTAGGTGAATTCCCAAACAAAGGAGTAAACTTTTGTTTCAGGATTCATAAAAATAAATGAAAATATTAAGATCTGGTTCAGTTAAGATTTGAACAAATATATGAGTATATATTTCTCAGGAAATATATGTCAATATCCTATATTCAATTAATATTTAATATTTGCATTTATTATATTTATGAATAGTTTAATATATTCTTGGTTAATCTGCCAAATATAAATTAACTCTTAACCATAGAACATTCATGACAAGGGACTGATGAAAAAAAGCTTCAACAAGAAAAGTCTGTCTAGATTAGCTGACAAAGTAAAGCCATGAGAGGCTGACATTCTTTTGAGAAAACTGTGAGATATAACTGATAATTCAGTTTCTCTGCCACAGTAGGTTGTTACACATAATTATCCTTAGACCTCAACAGACCCAAGAGAAAGGCCTGACACACCATAGGAAACGAGACTCTGTGTGCTTAGTTAAGGTCCCATCACAGCATGGAAAAGCAAGCAGCTTTGCAAGCTGTGATTATATTAAGGGTTTGCTTTTTTAAATGCTTGCCTACCATTAGAATCCAAAAAAGTAGTCCAAAAGTCATACATAATCTCACTTGGATTAGCTTACCTTTGCCTAGAATTCACATTGGCTTGTATCTTACCAAATATTCCAAAATTGTTAAGTCCTAGGATGTCAGCAGATGTTAAAACACATTTTTGGCATTAACCATAAGTAATATAAGGGAGAAGGCTAGTGAGCAGGCACTGACTAAAGTTGATCATTTCATTATCCCCAAGGTATGGCCCAAGAAGATAAGTCTTAAAGAAGCATTAGCAGATCAGTGTTTCACCATCACCAACTACTAATGTGAATGACTTCATCTTGCAATCCATCTGTATTAGGGAAAATGCAGGATGCCAGGGGTCATAACCAATGATGGTGTAGTAAAATGCATGAAAGATTCTGATTAGAGCAAATATTACTTGCGTTACTTTTTACTATCAAATGAAATAAGGCTCCACAGTGAAGTGAGAAGTGCAGAGACGACTACACTAGCCTTATCAGAGTAAAAGTGACTGCTTTTATCATCTATTTTTAATTGATTTTCTAATGCAAATAATTATTACAGCTCATTCGTGCTCTTAATGGGAGTCCCCCCCACTAAGATGGTGAAATAATGTTTTGTCCTTTCGTCTCACCTGTGAATTTTGCTATAGTGAACATAGGAATAAGACAGTCTATGTTCAGTTTGCAGTCTATCAGAAGTGAAAGTGGGTGGCAGAATGTAAAGCAAACATAACACATGGCAATAGAACAAATGCTTTCAGTAATGAAGACACCTACACGGTAGCAGTGGAACACAGTTCTTTCTAGAAAACATGAATAAAAGCCTATCTAAGTATCACCAAGATGTTGCTACTGGTACCAACCATAAGATAGTACATCTTTATAGTTAATTATCAAACTATATAGATAATGGATCTAAGAAAGGGACTTCCTTTGTTCCTGCAATTTCATTAGTTTTGCCTTTTTTCATTAAAGAAAAAATAATCAGGCCCCATGTATATAACAAATAGATAACTTTTGATAACGTATTCATTAAAAATAAACCTATCAGGCCTGGCAAGGTGGTTCATGCCTGTAATCCTAGCACTTTGGGAGGCCAAGGGCGGAGGATTACATGAGGCCAGGAGTAACAGCCAGACTGCCTCTCTCCAAAAAAACAGAAAAATTAGGCCAGGAGCAGTGGCTCACACCTGTAATCCTTTTGTTAGGTTCTGTGTGCTTAGTTAAGGTCCCATTACAGTAAGGAAAAGCAAGCAGCTTTGCAAGCTGTGGTTACATTAAGGGCTTTTGTTAATAAACTCTGGGAGGCCCAGGCAGATGGGATTGTCTGAGCTCAGGAGTTCAAGACCTACCTGAGCAACAGTGAGACCCATCTCTAAAAAGAGCCACCTTTATGGCAGGTGCTTATAGTCAGAAGGCTGAGGCAAGAGGATCACTTGACCAAAAGTCTGAGGCTGCTCTGAGCTCTGACCCCATGGCACTCTACCCAAGGTGAGAGACTCTGTCTCAAAAAAAAAAAAAAAAAAGAAGAAAAATTACCCGGAAGTAGTGGTGCATGCATGTAGCCCCAGCTATAGGGAAGCTAAGGCAGGATTGGTTAAACCCAAGAGTTTGAGGTTGCAGTGACCTATGATGGTGCCACTGCACTGCATCCTGGGTGACAGTGCGATACCCTTTTTCAAAAAAAAAAAAAAAAAAAAAAAGCAACCATATTAAATAGAAAATAATGTAAGCCTTAATAATACATTCTTAACATTTAGTTTGCATTAAATGAAGAAATTTTACTAGAATACCATAACATTTAATAGTTTTCAGTTAGAGCCATTCAGTGAAAATTTTAGGATAAAGCAATTAGAATTTCAATTAAGCCAACTCTGAATTAGTATTAACTAGAACTATCACACATGTAAAGATATTACCCTCTCCAATATAGAGGAAGCATATAAGAAACTCAAGAAAGTTAACAGTAGGAACAACAAAGTAAAACAGGTAGTAGAAAACAACAGGTCGATAGGGATAAAAATTTTGTGAAGAGAGTGAATTTCTCATTTAAAAGGTAAAAATCTTGCAAAGGGATAATAACTCAAAAAAATTTTTTTTTTGTTGTTGTTGTTGCAGTTTTTGGCTGGGGCCAAGTTTGAACCTGCTAACCTTTGGTATATGGGATAGGCACCCTATTCCTTGAGCCACAGGTGCCACCCAATAATTCAAATTTTTAGTCTTCCGTTCTCTTTTTTAAAATATTTTTTTTTCCCTTTTCCATAGTAAGAGTGCCTGGCTATTTAGGAGTTTATGCTTCTGTTAATTACTATTTGGTTTATTACACAGATATTTGTGTCCATATTCTGAAGGCTTAGGAATAAACTAGGTAGTAGCTCTAAAGGCAATGTGATAAGCCCTACATTCCTAGTGATTTTTAAGTATGTCTCATAAGTATGTATACCAGGACTACATGGCTTACAAAAAGTAAAGTAGAGAATAAGTCAATTGAGCAAAGATTTCAAGCTATATGAATACTTCTACCTATGTAGGCCTCAATTACTCTGATAAGATGGCAAGTGATAGGAAAGTAAATTATAAAATAAGGAAGCTAAAAAGCACCTTAAATGTTGTTTAGACTAAGATTTTTAACTTCTGATTCTAGTTGACCACTGGGCACCATCTGTGTAGGGAAGCTAGTGACCAAGAAACTGACAACTTTACTTAATGAAACCTTCCACTACTTATGAAAAGCCCAAAGCTGTATATAACTCATCCAGATCAAATGATCTCTAGGAAGGATATAAGAGAATTACTCAGATTCAGACTCAGAGTTTAAGGATTACTGAGAATTGGAAAGGTAGTGAGGGATTACTGGGCCTCATCAGAGCAGCCTTAAGTAAACTGGTTAAGCCTAGAATTGTTTCTCAAAATCATCATGCTCAGGGCCAGGCCAAAATATTGCTAGTCTCTGAGGAGTGGGATAAATTAAGTAACATCAAACCAGGTATATTCCTTAATTTTTCAAGTAACAAAGCTTTAGAAAAAACCATTTTTATACCAAAAGTTTAAGCTTACCCCATTCTAACATTTCAAAAGAATTCTAAAACACAATGCTTAACCTAATACAACATTCTGTCATCCCCAAAATTGGATTTTGGATTTCGAATGGCTTACCAAAAATTAGAATCTTGAGGTAAACTTTTTTTTTATTTTGCTATACAACCAAAAGTCTTAAAACTTATCTTAGTACATTACCGTTTTAACAGGTCACCTTTTAGTCTTTATGTGCAGTTTTCACATAGTTTTACTGAACATTTTTAAAATGTAGTTAACATGTTACAGACACTTTAATATTGCTGCATATTTTGTAATCTTAAATGGTGTAATATAATCATGTTCAGAGCTATTTTTGCCTATATACGATGACTTAAAGTGAACAGACCCACTCCCCCCCCCCTAAAAAATAAAAAACAAAGAAATAACACAACGAGAAATAAGATGAACTTCTAGGAGGGAAACCCTAACGATTTAAGTATGGGACACAGAATCATCTTTTGCAACCATTCTTCATGCCACAGAATGAACTTTCTGAGACTAAAACCAAATATATTCTATAACCTTTTAAGAAGCTCCAGTGGATTTCTGGATTTGCTCCTTTAAAATGAGGATACTCTGCCTTTGCTCAGGAGGCAGCATAGCAATCTGATCTGCAGTCAGCTGAAGAACCTGCATGATCAAAGCTGCCTTTTCTTGATCCTGTGGAGTTACCTGGCTCTGCCCAGGACTAAAACTGCTAGGTTGGCCTCCACCTTGCTTATTTGCCCCCTGCATGCCCACTCCTTGTATACCTGCCCCCTGCATTGCTCCTCCTTGTATGCCTGCTCCCTGCATTCCTCCTCCTTGTATGCCTGCCCCCTGTATGCCAGCTCCAGGATTCCCCACCCCTGAAATGCTGGGGACCTGTCTGGGTCCCTGAGGACCACCTGCTCCTATATTAATGGGACCAGGACCCTGGATTGCACCAGTCATAGGTCCTCTGGAACTGGGGCCAGGGCCCCTCATCTCCAATCCTCTTGCATCGATGCCTCTTGCTTCCATCCCTCTGGCTTCCATCGCACAGGTCTCCATTCCTCTTCTCTCCATTACTCGTGTCTCTAAGACCTCAGTTTCCATGGCTCGAGTCTCCATGGCTCGAGAGTCTCTACTGCCTCTACCATCCATAGGGAGCCCCCTTTGATCAATCATAGGTCCCCTGGGCTCTCCAATTAGCAGCCTTGGATCTGCTAATGGCCCTCCTCTCATCTCATGTGAGGAAGGGCCACGGCTATCATGACCAGAGGCATGATGCATGGGGGGACCCTGATGGGGTGGGCCCAGATAACCTCTAGGCTCTTCTCCAGTGACTGAAAGCAAAGTCCCTCCACGTGGGTCATTTGGAGCATCTCCTAACAGTCCTCGAGGAGGCAGGCCACCAGCAGTCATGGGTCCACGAGGTATAGGAGCTCTTGGGTCTGACATCTGTACTTGTCCTCGCTCTAAAGGCACTGGGCCAACCCCTGGCATTCCAACTTGGGGCTGCATTGCTCCTCCAGGAGTTAAAGAACTAGGACCAGGTCCAGGAACAGCAGCTGGTATTGGCCCTGGAGCTGGAATTCCACCCTGAATAGGAGTCTGCATCAGAGGAGGAATGTCCTTCACAGGTCTCCTAGCCAAATGCTGAGGCTGAGGGGCAGGAGGATTCTGCTGGTTCAGAAGAACATTAGGTCCTGGGCAGAGCCCAGGGCCAGGTCCTGGCCCAGAGACAGACTGAGATTTGCCTGGGATCAGTGGTGTGACATGAATCTTGCGATGCAGAATTTTCAGCGCAATCTCTGGATCCATGATCCTCATCACCACTTGTGCCTGCAACAGCGCATAAGCCAGCTGGGGGTTTTGAAGTAACATGTTTCGAGCTTCCTGGTGGGTATTTTGGACACAGAGCTTCATCTGCTTCATCAGCTCAAACATTTGCTCTGGAGGAAGGCTGGCGACTGCTCTGGTAATGGATTCAGGGGCATCTTCTGGATCGATAGGGTCCCCATAAGGCGAGTCAATGATGGGCGCTGAGGGCACTAGACTCTTTAACTCTTCCTTATTCTTTTCACTGGCAGCATTGTCCACCCGTAGCGCTCTGCCGCTGAATTCCCGCCCATTGAGGTTCCGCATGGCACTAAGAGCGGTTTCCTGGTCTTGGTACTCGCAGAAGCCATAACCCTTGGGTTTCCCAGTCTCTCGATCGTAAACCAGCCGGAAACTGACCACAGAACCAACCTCTGAGAAAATGTCCTTTAACTGCTCCTCAGTCGCCTCATACGGAATGTTCCCCACGAACACGGAACGCAGTGATCGATCCATTGCCGGGTCTCTCACGGCCAAACTCGACATGATTCCGGTCGTGCGCTCAGCCGACAGCGGATTCTTCCAAGGGTCTGTCCTCTTGCGACCCACACTTCCGCTGAGCAACGGAAGCGGCTCTCAAATTCCGGGCAGAAACCTCACTGGTGCGCTTGAATCGTTCCGCTTGTCTGAGGAACCTGCATGCCACTAACCAACTTAGCTGATGTTTTCCACCTTCTATCTTTAGTGGGTCTGTGAGCTCCTTATTTCTGAGACGCATGATTCCTTTCCCACCTCAAAATGTGCAGACTTTTCAGGACAAGTTTGTCGCGTGTTGACCACAGTAAAGATGGCCGCAGAGACTTCACCATGGTAACTGCGAGAGGAAGCCTTCCTGACGTCAAGAGCGGTTTTGCTTCCGTTCCACCGGCGGGAAACCGCCAACCGAAAGCTGATTTGAGGTGGCGTATTTTTCGTTCCCGAAAAGCGTTTTTGTATAGCCGTTTATCTTTATTATCGTATATTTAATATTTAAAATAGCATTCCAGGCTATCAGTCAAAAGTGTAGTCATTTCAGAGCACAATTGTGATTTGTCCGTTAATACACAAAAGTAATGTCTCCTTTTAGCAAAGCGTGTTAGAGATTAACTGCCCAGAAATACCAACCGCGGCGCGTGCCAGCTACGACCCTGCCCCCACCCTGTTGCTGGGTAGACTAGTAACCGCTCTCGGGAAGCCGCCAATCCGAGGTTCTTCTCTGCACACGCAGGCAGCAGTGGTGCTATTCATGATAGCACAGTTTTCTTTAATAATATGAACTCTTTTCATAATTGATTACTAATAAATACCATTTGATGGCTTCGGAGTAGGGATTAATTAAATTCATTTAACCATTCTAATATTGTGAACATCTGGATTTTGATTGTTTTTTATTATAAAATGTGGCACAAGGAATCCACCACCTCAAATATGAGGGAAAAACAAATTGCGTTTTTTTTTCTCTTCTGTTAGTTTTCAGGCAAACATACTGAAACGTATTGAATGTGCCCCCCTCCCCCATTTGAAAATAGAAGTGAAGTTTGGAGATGAGGGAAGTTGTCCCAGGCCAGGCGGTTTGCAAGGCAGCGCCGGGATTCCGACCCGACCTGGTCTGCAAAGCTCCAGAGCAGGGTCACCCGCGGTGCAGGTGGCAGCTGTTGGCCACATATACTGAGGACCTGAAATGTGGCCAGTGAGATTGAGGAATTCAATTTTAAACTTCGTGTTTTGTTAATTTAAATATATATATACATATATTTTTTCGACAGAGTCTCACTACGTTGCCCTCGGTAGAATTCTGTAGCATCACAGCTTACAGCAACCTCAAACTCTTGGACTCAAGCCATTTTCTTGCCTCATCCTCCCAAGTAGCTGGGACCACAGGCGCCCGCCACAGCGCCCGGCTACTTTTTGCTGCAGTTGTCACTGTTGGTTAGCAGGCCCAGGCCGGGTTCGAACCCGCCACCCTGGTGTATATGGCTGGCGCCATAACTGCTGTTCTATGGGAGTCGAGCCTGTTAATTTAAATATTAAACCTGGTGGGGGTGTGTTGGCTATAATCCTAGCACTCTGGGAGGCAGAGGCCGGGAGATTTGTTGAGCTCACAAGCTGGAGACAAGCCATCTGGTCTGAACAAGAGTGAGACCCCATCTCTACTAAAAATCAAAACCTGAGGCAAGAGGTTCGGGTAAGTGCAAGAGTTTGAGGTTGCTGTGAGCTATGATGCCATGACACTCTACCAAGGGCAACAAAGTGAGACTCTGCCTCAGAAAATAAATAAATAAATAAATAAATAAATAAAAATAAATAAATAAATATTAAAGCTGATGTTTGGTGCTGGAAAATTTTTTAGTATTTTGAACAAATAGGGTATGGAATCTACTTTTACAATGATAAACTTTATTAATTCTAAATAAAAATAAAATATTTCCAGTTAAAATTTAACGTTTTACTTGAGGTGTGCTATGCATGTAAAACATGCAAGATTTTGCTTATTAAAGTACAAAAAAAGTAAAAGTAGCTCATCAATTTTATATTTACATGTTGAAATGGTAATATTTTTGGTATATGTATTGGATTTTTTTTTTTTTTTTTTTTAGACAGAGTCTCTCTTTGTTGCGCTTGATAGAGTGCTGTGGCGTCATAGCTCACAGCAATCTCAAACTCTTGGCTTAAGTAATTTTCTTGCCTCAGCTTCCCAAGTAGCTGGGACTACAGGCACCCATCAAAACACCCAGCTATTTTTCTTTAGAGATGAGGTCTCACTCTGGCTCAGGCTGGTCTCAAATCTGTGAGCTCAGTCAGTCCACTGGCCTTGGCCTCCTACCGTGCTAGGATTACAGGCATGCACCACCACACCTGGCCTATGTTTTGGATTAAATAATGTATTTAATAAATGTATTTTGTAAATGTATTTTGACATTAATATCACTCATTTCACTTTACATTTTTTAATGTGTCTATTAGAAAATTTAGAATTACATCTGTAGAATGTGTTATGTATCTGTGAACTGCACAGCTCCGAAGCCTTTGCCTTAACATCTAAAAAAGATATTTATTTTATTCTAAAATATGTCTATCAGGAAATTGTAAAACTTTGTTTCAGTTAAAAATTGTATTGTCTATCTTGGATATCCTAGTCCAATGAATAGATCTGAAATAAGTATAATGGTTAGCTGCACATAAAATATATCCATTTACCTTGAAATGTTTTAATAGTCCTTTAAAACAGTCTTGCACATAGATACACCCAAGACATATGGCAGTTTATATCTTCAAGTGATATTAGTATCACCTAATAAAATCTTCTGGATATGTCAAAGAAGAATAGGCACCTACTAGTAATGTTGTCCCCCCAATCCAGATTCTTTTACTGGGAGCAAGAGTGGAAAGAGTTGAGGATAGTACCATTTCAGAAAACAAAAAACAATTTCATGGACAATTTAGACATTGAGTGTATGTGTAATTGTGTGTATTAAATGTAGTAATCACAAGGATAGTAAAAGGCTATGAGAATAAATTATAAAATATATAGAACAGCTTTTCCAACAGTTTCTTTTCTGCTACTCAGGAAAATATCTAAACCAGTGTGGTCCTTATACTTTAGCATACATTGGAACAACCTGGATCCACAGCATTCTAACAAGTTCTCAGGTGATGTGGGTGCTGCTGGTCTGGGTGCCTTTAGGAATCATTGGTCCGAGGAATTTTAAGGGTTTGTTTTCATCAAGACAATGAAATTTAGTACACTCTGTTAAAAGTTGTGAGGGGCAGGTTTTAAAAACTCTAATAACTTTTCGTGCTGATCTAGCAAGTACATGCTGATAGCATAAGGAAGATACCTGGACTCAATGATCAGGTGAACAGAGAGCAGCTGAGGAACTCTGGAGGCAAAGTAGAAGGGATCAGGTACGACTGTTAACCGTGCTACCCATCAGGCTTTCCATGTCCTCTTCAGTACTAATATTTATTATTATATTAACTGAATGACCTAGACTCACCATGAGCTCCTAGGAACCTGTGTATATTTTCTGGTCCCATTATATATTTTTCATCATTCTAACTTGGAAGAATATCCATTTTATACTTCCCTTTTGTTATAATAAAGTTTAAACTTTAGATATTTATAGTATGGCATAGACTCTGGAGGAAAATGTGCATACATATGTTGAGATGTCTCTTGTTTCAATAGGTCAACATGGCAAGTAAAGTAAGACTGATTTTTAAATACATGATGGCATTTTTGGCAAAATGAAAACTGTCCCTTAGACTGCTCACCTCCAGAATTCATTAACTTAATCCATTCTTCAAAATGATTTTTAAACTACCCTTGAATTGTTTTGGGCCTCCATTTATGAGTCAGTACCTAGAAAATGAGTACCTTAAGCCCAAAGTGTACCTTAACACGAAAGTATACCTTGTTTTCAGGAAAGAGCATGATCATGCAACTAAACCTCCCAACTTTCTGACCAGTTTTAGCAAAAATATGATACTGAGCTATTTTCAAATATCAAAACTTACATCGGAATGTAAGGATTTTGTTGACTTTAAGGATATTAATAAAAACTTTACTATGGATTAAGTAGACAAATTCCAATAATAGTAACTAAATATGTTTTGAATTATTGCAGGCATTTTTGAAATAAGTGTATGGGTCCTTCAAGGAACAACTCAAGTGCACTCTTCCACAAAGTCTTTCCTCATCTTCCTCCCCCCTTCTCTAAGTTGGAAGTAATTTCATTTTTCTTTAGATATAAATTATTTCGTATCTGTACCTTTCTGAATGATAGTAACTCTTTCACCTTTTAGTAAAATTATGATTTTTCTTCTAAATGATAAAATTGTATAATGTCCCCCTTTATTAATTAAAAAAGTGCCTTAAACATATTATTTTGTTTCTAAGTACCACAGAACCTTCATAGGTAACCACCTCCCTACATATGCTGGCCACTTTGCTACAGTCCCCTGGGTGGTCAACTTACAGAAATTCTACTGTATTTATTACAAGCACCAGAAATACAGCAGTGTAAAAGATAGTTCTTTAAGTGTGGATCAGTAGCATTAGCATCATGTGAAATAGCTTAGAAATACCAAAATTTGGGCCCTACTCTTAGGTCTATTGGTTCAGAAGTCTGTTTTAATAACTTTCTTGGGTAATTCTAATGCATGCTAAAGTTTCAGAAACACTTCACTACAGGAGACAATCATAACATAGCTCCCACAGGCAAGTAGGTAGCTGTTTTGTCTTCATCACTGTTTCCTCAGCACCTGGGGTAGAGCTTAGCACAGGTACATTCTCATTATATATTTGTTGAATGAAAAATGGGAAGTGACCTTAACATTTGCAAATTCACAACCTCTTCATTTTATGCAGGAGGAAACCTGTGGCCTTAAATAACATGCTCCAAGTCAGAGAAAAGACATGTAGCCAGGACCCCTGCCATTTTATTCCTAGGCCACTCGTAGCTCTTCGGGTAGCTCTTCGGGTAACTTTTTGATAAAGGGGATGTGTAATGAAGTATGTAGAGATGGAAGAGAGTGACAAGGTCATCACCAGGGAAGGCTTTCTGAGGGAGACAGGATTGAGGAGTGGGTTATAATAAACACAAGATGAAGAAAATGAGCCAGGAGCTAGTAATAGCCAAGGTAAGAACTTGGGACCTGGTGTTTATAATGTCCTCAGAGGAAACCAATAGAAAGTTGATGAGGAGTGTGATAAAAGATTGGCTTCTGGGACAGATTATCAAAGGTTTTGAAGACCAAGTGCATGAATCTGATCTTGATATGAAAGTCAGTAGTCTTTCTTTTTTTTCTTTCTTTTTTTTTTTTTAAATTCTTTTCTGTGATAGTTTTTGCATGTGGGCTCTCTTTTTCAACCATTAATGACTTTTGATCTAAATTGTGGCAGTTGATACAATGAATATGTGTCTGGAAAACAAATTTTACAATAAATGAATTGGTGGTAGTTGTTTTTCCTACATGTAACAGACTCTATTCTGTGGCTTCCTTCTTGTTATTCATCTCCCATCCCCTCAAATATTCTTCTCTGGCTAAAGGCACCACTCACTTCTCACCAGACATGATCTGTGTTTTTCCTCCTAGCTTTTACTCATGCTACTCCTTCGTCAGAGATGTCTTCTTTTCTGCTCTTCTCCTCATTCTCCCCTCCTAATTCCTTTTTGTCCTTCAATGTTCACCCTAATGACATTCCTTTTAAAGGACAGTATAGGTTTGGTACCCATTTTCAACTAGCTTGTGTTGGAGATATTAATGTTGTATTACTACTGAAGAGTAGAACCTATATCTTATTTATATTTTTCACACTATCTATTTCAGTGCCTTTTATATTCTAAGCACTCAGTAAATATTTTTAAAATTAATGAAATAATTCCTTATAATAACAGAATATATATGTTAATCAAATGCTAATTTGGTGTGTTTAGCTTACAAAATATTTTCCTTTGGGTTTTCACAGATGGTTTTGACAATAGTCGTGTGAGTTGCATACAGCTGTAGTGTGATTTTTAACAGGAAGCAACTCAGAGAACTATTGTGTAGAACGTAACCTAACAATGGGCTCACTCAAAGATATCATTTATAAATGCAAATTCTGAACACTTAATAAGGAAGAGGCCCTTTGATAAATGCTTATTTAATATTTACACAATCCTTTCAAGATAGGCAGCCATAGTATATCAATTTATAGATTAAACAGGGGCATGGAGAAGTTAATAACCTAGTATGCTATGTTAACTGGCAGATCTGGGATTTGAACACACACTATTTGAACCAAGTAATCAAGCTGATACATTATTTTCTAGCAAATGAATTGCACAAAGTTACATAGCTAGTAAGTGGCAGACCCTGAAACTGGCTCTGTTGAATTTAAACTCCTTTGAGTCCTGGGCACAGTCTCCCTGGGCCTTTTTTCCTGATTGTTTCTGAGTATAACTAATAGCAATTTTGACATTACAATCAGTGCTGTGGCAACAGATGGACTATAACATATAAAGACTGAAGCAATTGAGAAAACATTTGCTTTTTCAAGTTACAGGCTTATAAGGATTTTTTAAAAAGCTTCCAGTTAGATAGATAATGCATGTATTTTCCATAAAATGAAAGAACTGAAATTTCTGAAATCCCACATTAGGTTGGTCTGTGACATTTTTCTCAAAAAATTTTAACATATGTGCTATGAAGCAACATACAATGGGGAAAATAACAAGCTTCATTTATTTATACACAAGATAAAACAGTTACTAGTAAGACAAAGATTATACGAATTTGGGCCTGCAGGGAATGTTCCACTTTTGGACTCAAGGTTGAACAGAGGCAAATGTTCTCTCTGGAAGGAATTATAATCCAGCTCCCGCACGTTTTTATTTTATTTTATTTTTTAATAGATAATGGAAGTGAGGGCCAGGAAAGGAAAGAGACTAAATCAGGGCCTGCTGTCTAGTTACTGGCCTAGTTTTTAATGGAATCTAGATCAGAATTTCTCACTCACACTATGTTCTCTCTTTTATAGGGCAGTAAGGTGAGGGGACATAAGCACAGACCTTAATGTCAGAGAGATTTGTGGCCTTGGACAAATTACTTAACCTCTCTCGGTGTTTCCATTTCTAAGATCTTTTAAATGAGAATACTATCACCTGTATTGAATTGTTGTGTGGAGTGCATGTCATATTTGTTTTTATTTTTCCTTACATTGTACGGTAATTATTAATCTACATTTGTTATATAGTGATAGTAGATGAAACAGCAGCATCTTGTGTGGAAAGAGACCCAAATTTTAGTTTAATGCTATTTATTTGGGGGTCCATATCCTCATTTTTATTGTTGAAGGAGTTAGATTTGATAAACTAACAAATTGGGCTATTGTCAGATTCTCTTATTTTAAAAGTATTCACAGACAACCTTGACTAACACTACATTTTTCTTTCCTTTCTTTCTTTCTTTTTCTTTTTTCTTTTCTTTTCTTTCTTTCTTTTTTTTTTTTGCAGATTTTGGCGAGGACTGGGCTTGGCCTGTCACCTCCGGCATGTGGGGCCAGTGTCCTACTTTGAGCCATGGGCACCACCCTAACATTACATTTTTAACTTGGGGTAGATTTGTAGTTGAAAGTAGGTAATTTTAAGACCTGATCCCACAGAACACTGGCATGAGAATTTTACTGATTTTCTTGGTGTACCCTAGGTTCTTGCACTTAATCATGAAATACACTCTTCAAATGTTTAGTGAGCTGAAATTCCACGTATTCATTTTTATTAAAAGGGCCTGCCTGAACTTTGACTGTGGAGGATGGAGGCTTACTTAGCATTGCATTGTTCTGGCACACAGGATATCTATCTGAGTGTGCAGTCATGTTCAGGATGCTGTTAGGACCACTGCATTAGAGTGAGCTGTGGCAGGCATAGGCCTTTTTATTCAAACATGGAGAGGCGTGCATAATTGGACAAGAAGCAGAGCTCTGTTATTCTTGCTTCTCGCCTGAAGGAAGAGAGAGGAAGGAAGTATCCTTATAGACTGTGGAAAAGAATAGCCTTGAGACTGGGTCTGATTAAAGACACTCTGTTTAAGGTGAACTCTCATGATTTCTTTTCTTTTTTCTTTTTCTTTTTCTTTCTTTTTTTTTTTTTTTTTTTTTGGTGGCCAGAACAATCCAATACTCAAGTTCAGAAAAATGTCCAAACTGCCATTCACTTTGGAGATTAGGCTGGTATCTCTCTTCGGAAGCTGGGCTGGGTTGAGAGCAAGCTTCTATACATGCCACGTTTTGGGAAAGAGGCCTTTTTGAAACATTTGATTCAAGGCTCAGTCTGCTAAAAACAATAAAAGCCAGTGTAAGAGAATATATTTTAGATTTATCATCACAGTTGAATGATCCTTGAAAAACATGACTTCAGGAGTGCCAGTTTAAATTTGTCATGTAACTTTAGATTCCTGAGTTAGAAATTAGATTAAGAATATAAAATCCAATGTTTATAGGAATGTAGTAGCTAACACTTTTTGGTACAAGTACAGAAACCAACCCCAGGCATTGTAAGCGAAGGCGGTGATGATGGTATTTTAGGGATGCTCTGGTATCTCAGCACCCACAGTGTATTAGTCTGCTAGGCTGCTATCATAGAACACCATAGACTGGGTGACATAAACATCAGAATTCTATTTCTCACAATTCTGCACCCTGGAAGTTCACAATCAAGATGCCAAGCAGGTTTCGGTTCTCCAGAGGCCTCTCTCCTTCGCTGGCAAATGCTTTTCCACCTTGTCCTCCTGTAGCTTTCCTTCTGGTGCAGTCACGTCCATGTCACTCCCTCCTCCTACAAGGACGCCTGTCATATTAGATTGGGGCCCAATACTTATGATCTCATTTAGCCTTAATGACCTCTAAAGGTTCTGTCTCTAAATAGAGTCACATCAAGGGTTAGGGCTTCAACATGTGAATTTGGGGAGGACATAATGGAATCCATAACAGGCAGTGATGCCATAGTCTTTAGGGAAAGAGGGAATGGATAATTGTAAAGCATTCTGGATGAACCATTGCAGTGGTTCTTCTCTGCTGAAGGACCTGATGTCTCTGACTTTTCTCCCTCTTCCATTGCTGTTCCAGTTTTGCAGGACAGAGAATCCTAATGCCCAGCTTTACTGTGATGCCCATTATTCAGTTCAGCCTTGGAAAGAGATGTGAGCCAGGGGTGATAGTGAGACTATTTTAACAACTCTGTGCAGGGACTCAGCCATCAGCTGCAGCAGGAGGGACCCTACAGATGCTTACAGTGAGTGAGTCAGCCTCCTTTACCTGCTAGGTGATGTAGAGGCCCAGGACAAGGGACTCAGGGGTTCAGAGGGGAAGTTTATCATCAGGTACAGATGTTCAGTTATTTTAACCTCTGGAGCAGTCTTACTGATAATAACTGAGGGTATCTATTGACCATGAATTCCAAAAATACTTGTTTGTGAACTGCTCTGATTAAGGAGAAGAGCAATTAAAAGGGTTGTTTTGAGCAAGGCACCCATTTCTAGTAGAAATGTAGAAATACATTTCTAATGTATTATTATGAGTTTTTCCACAAAATTTCTCTGACATTCCGTTTAACTCTGCAAAAATAAAATGTCAGTTACAAAAATGAGTCACTATCGTAAAAGTTTTAAAATATTGATTTATAGATGGAAATATGGTCTGACGTAATATGGTACAGAAGTGTTTGGCCACTAATTTACAGTCTTCAAAGAGCTCACACCATGTATAATGTATGATTTTCTTGAGGGTGAATAGACCATACATTTTAAAATATCAAATTCTTCCATCCTTCATATAAAAATATTGATGATTTCTATTTTTGACAGTTTAATGATACAGTGATAAATGGTGACAATTCTTCCATTTATTATCATCTTCTTCACTCTCTTCTGACATTTCTGGTGAAATGGCTGTATATACTTTCTTACAGAGCAGTACAATGAGAGAATTTCCTCTCTCTGGCCTCCAGGTGTTTGCCAATTCCCTCCAGGCTCTGGGGAACAAAACAAGTACCTGTAGGCAAACAGGAAAGTGCAAATGACCTATTCGTCTGGAGCTCAGTCTTTTTTTAGCCCTGAAAATGGAATTGTGTGTGTGTTAGTCCATGGCCCCTGAGAGGTCCAGAAAAAGAAACTCATGCCTGCAGGAAGAATGAAGAAAGTCCCAGAGTCTCCCTTCCCATTTAGTGAGCTGAAGTTTGCTGCTGAGTTTGCAGGACTGGGCAACTGCTGCAGGTGTTCCTGCTCACCAGCAGGACTCCACAGGGAGGCGTGCTTCCAAGAAATCCTTCCAAGACCTGGTGTCTCTACAGCTGGGGAGGCAGAGATGGGGAAGAGGAGGAAAGTGTTGGTGTCCCCATCAGGAAGAAAACCTACCTGACACATTTCAGATCTGCAAGGGTCTAATAATGGTTTAGGATACTCTTACCCGTTATTCGGCTAAAGTGTAGTCAGCCCTATTTTTTACGAACTTGGTCAGCACATATTTTGTGGAAGATGGGCCCTGAGTTAGATAATAGAGGGGTTTAAATATGAACTGAAATGTGACTTAAGCTTTCAGTAGAAGTTTTACCAGAAGCTTTCATCAGCTTTTCTGTTAAACTTTCACTGAGGATTTATGGTGTTCAAGTTCAAGTTTGTGGCGGAAGAACAGCTGTGCCTGCAAGGAGTGTCTGTTCTGTCAGACGAGATAGAGATGCAGAAAACAGGCAGTTTCCAAATGCGTTTTTGATTTGTTTGATTTGCTGAGAGGTATGTAGAAAATGAAAATATAACTGCTGTTTATCCATTGACCTTCTTGCTGAGGGTAAAGAGGAAAAGGTATATTTCTTTTTTTATTAATGAGAAAAGGACTGTTACTCCTCTTTACCATGCAAAGTTCATATACCTATATGTGCATAAACTGAGGACAGGGATTATGATTTATAACTGGTTGCATTTCATTCAACCCATGTAACTCTGAAAGCCCCTCACACTCTCATCTATCCAGAGTCAGGGGCTTCAGGCAAACCTGTTCTGTGTATCAAGCCATTAATTCAGTGAACAGTTATTGTCATTTTCTGGGTACGGTTCTTAAATTCAAACCTTAAAATATGATTTCTTGAGAATAATGTTTAAGTACAGCATGAATAAAAAATATAACCAAGTTTGTTCCTTAGTTAAATTGTTAGAACTAAACTCAAATATCATTTGTACCTCAATCAAATGATGCAAACATGAGATTACCTTTGACCACCAATCTCCAAATACACATGAAGCACCACAACAGCTTGCTAACCAAGAGGGTGCTTCAGTTGGTATCTTGATACAATGTCTTGTTTATTTATTTTTTTCCATACATACAAAAGGATTATACGTCCCCTTTGGGAGTAACTCATTGACCAGTTATACCATATGAGGACTTTGCTTCCTAGATAGACCTAATTGATCTTCCTTTTTTTTTTTTTTTTTTTTTTTCTTTCTTGAGACAAGAGTCCCTCTTCATCACCTTGGGGTTGAGTGCCTTATCGTCATAGTTCACGGCAACCTCAAACTCTCAAACTCCTGGGCTCAAAGATTCTCCTGCCTCAGCCTTCCAAGTAGCTGGGACTATATGTGCCTGCCATGCTACCCAGCTGGGTAAAAATTTTTCTATTTTTAGTAGAGATGGGGTCTCACTCTTGCTCAGGCTGGTCTTTATCTCTTGAACTCAAGCAATCTTCCTGCTTGGGCCTCCCAAAGTGTTAAGATTGCAGCTGGGAGCCACCGTGCCTGGCCCTAAATTGGCCTTTCTTTTTTTTTCTTTTTTCTTTTTTTGAGACAGAGTCTCAAGCTGTCACTCTGGGTAGAGTGCTGTGGAGTCATAGCTCACAGCAACCTTCAACTCTTGGGCTCAAGTGATTCTCTTGCCTCAGTTTCTCTATATTTAATAGAGACAGGGTCTTGCTTTTGCTCAGGCTGGTCTTGAACTCATGAGCTCAAGCTATCCACCTGCCTTGGTCTCTGAGAGTGCTAGGATTACCTTTCTTTATTCCTCTATCACCTCCTAAATGTTTCCGTCTCTCTTTTCTGTTTCTGTAATTGCCGTCCACCATATCCTTCACTGTTTGACTGCCTGCCTTTACTCAGAGTATTTCCTGTCATCTAGGTACAAGGGACTTCTATGTTCCTAGAGAGAACAGCACCTTGGGAAACAACAGGAAGCTCCTCCACCCCCGCCTTTGGTTTCTCTTCTCCTGGCTCCAAGGCAGTTCTGAGTGCTTGCCTCAAAGCTGTGGTGGTTTTTTTTTTTGTCTACTTTCTTTGGAAGACACCAGCACTTTTCCCTGCATGTAGGAGGTAACTGTCAGTAATTGTGGGTGGTTGGGTGAGAAAGTAGATAAGACGAATTGTTGGAAAGTTAAATTAGGGGAGAATTTTTGAGTTGTGGGTGAAGACATAAGTAAAGTTTTTAATGGCATGGAGCCAGAATGGAAAAGGCCTCAATAAACCATAGCAATGATGAGCTTGTGGTGTTTTCTCCTTAAATCTTTTTTCCATATACATTGTAGGAAAGGAAAAATCTCTTTTCTTCACCCACCCTAGGTTCATGGCTAAAGCCCCCATAACAAAAGACAGATTAACAAGAGGGAAACATGCACATTTATTTAATATAAGTTTTAGATGATATAAGAGCTTTCATTAAGAAAAAAAGAACTGGCAGGGTGCGATGGCTCACGCCTATAATCCTAGCACTTTGGGAGGCTGAGAGGTGCGTAGATTGTTTGAGCTCAGGAGTTTGAGACCACCCTGAGCAAGAGTGAGACCCTGCCTCAACTAAAAATAGAAAAGCTAGCCTCCTTGTGGTGGGCATCTGTAGTCCCAGCTACTTGGGAAGCTAAAGCAAGAGGCTCGCTTAAGCCCAAGAATTTGATGTTGCTGTGAACTATGACACCATGGCACTCTGCCCACAGTGACCCAGTGAAATTCTGTCTCAAAAAACAAACAAACAAACAAAAAATCTGAAACAACGATAACTTGTAAATAATTTATGCTAGGGCTGGTGGAGTGCACAGCCATAGAGAAATACTAGAGGAGGACCAAGAGTTGTGACCTAATGGTAATAAACTGAAGGAAACTTAGAAGAGTCTGCTTGTTCATATGTGTGTCTGTTTGTATGTATATATATAAAAGTATATATTTTGTTTTGGTGTCTCTGTGCCTCTGGTTCCTTTCCCATAGAGAGGGCATCTCTCACATAAGGGTCTTATGACCCTTGAGGGAAGCTCAGAAAATCCTTCTCAGGTTTTATCACTTGTTTCAAGAAAGAAGGAAGTGGGGAAGAGAAGAGTGTTTTCACAAATTCCAAGGTGCCATATTTTGGGACAGAATATCCTGAACCTCATCAACATGTGTGTATTAAAATTTGTAATGCACCACTTTGTCATGCTTATTCATAATATCCAGAAAATTAAGGGTTGAATTTATAGCAGTATAATTATACAACTTTAAGTGTCTTTTTATAACTGCAGACCTTCCAATGTTTAATATTCATCACTGAAACCTCAAAGAAAGCCAGGTGAATCCAAATGATGATTTTTCGAATTGCAGTGCCACACACTGTACTCAGTGCTTTATGCATAATTGCTCATTTGACCCACACGGTGACTCCATGAGGGCATTTCGATGGATGAGGAAACTGAGGCCCAGATAGACTGACTAATTAACCCTAGCTTATATAGCAAGTAAGAGACCTAGATAGGATGTAATTACCAGCAGTTTCACTAAGGGAAATTGCTAATTCCTGAAAGTTCTGACTTATTTTTTTCTGTACTTAGAATAAATGTTTTGCTCTCTCAAATGAAAAATTCAGTTAAATTTCACCAGCAGCCAAATTTTCTAACTTTCCTTGCCTTGTCAGCTGCCTGTCAGTTTTGTAAAGAAATGGCAGCCTAAAACTGACAGGAAAAAATCTGAAATCTCTAGCCACACACCAAAATGTTGAAAAATCCTTGCAAAGGGTTATTTTATCATTTATTTCATAGCACTAAAACCAGCTGCCAGTTCGGCACAGGTGATTTAAGAGACACCATTTAGCTAATATATTATTTTGCCAAGAAAATTCATTGCCTTGAATTGTTTTCTAATCTTTAGTGGCTGCTAGCTTATAAAAACAGAGTGCCTAGAAATTCTAAATTATTTCACAGGGGGGAAAAGTAAAGCAGAGATGGCTATTAATTTAAGCTGTTTCACATTGAAAATGTCACTCCAGATAAAGAAATATACGTGGAGTAAGAATTATATGTTGCTTGGTAAGGAGAACCACTTAAAATAGCAATTTTCATGTTTAGAAGTTCAAAGGGTATTATTTATGTAAATAGCATATTAAAATGGATTGAGGATTTTCTAGCTTTAAAAGTAGAATGATCACTGTAGAAGTGTTTTGCAGACTCTGAAACATTATGTGCACCTCAGGCTGATATAGATTTGTGCAAAACGGCTGATTTCCTTTGTTGTATTAGTACTGGGTCTGGCAGGGGCAGCAATAGGATTATATGACCCCAGTGTCTCTTAGGGAAAAGACATATGAACATCATTTAGAATCACAAATGTTACTGAGAGTCTAAAGGAGCCATTTAAATTCAGTAGATCAGTATTTACTGTTATTTTTATTTCTTACATTTATGTAGTGCTTGCCATATTGGATGACAGACTTCTCTTTATACAGAGGGAAAGAGTGCCCACAAACTTCAGGAGAGCGCAGGAAAAGTATGAGTTGCCCTCCTGCAGTGCCCCTCAATCCAGGGGGAAACAGCCACATTCACAACAGAGAAGGTGGGGGAATGAAAGAGGGGAGGTGAAAAGCAGTAGAGTTTTAGGAGAGAAAGGATCTATTTCTTATCTCTTGAAATACAGAAGAAAGGGCTGCAGAGGGTACAGAAATGACACAGAAAGGTCGCTAGAGGTGATAACATCAACGTTTTTGTGGGCTGCAGCATGTACCACCTATTCTAGAGAATGACAGGTACACCGGTCAATGGCCAGGACACCTTTCTGTAGGCACTGAAAGACAGAACTGTCCCTTCTTCTACCATGCCTTGGAGCAGTAGTTCTGAAAGGTTGGAAGGAATCATTCACTATAATCACAAAATACTGAGAACAACCTAACTATGTGTCAGCAGTTAATTAGATAAATGAATTATATTTATTAGCACTATATATTATTAAAAATTATGTTTTTATAGAATTACATGCAACTTTTTTTTTTTAATTTGAGATAGAGTCTTTTTTTTTAATTTGAGATAGAGTCTCACTCTGTCACTCACTTTGGTGGAGGGCCATGGCATCATAACTCACAGCAAGCAACCTCAAACCACTGGGCTCAAGTGATCCTTTTGCCTCAGCCTTCCTGAGTAGGTGGGGCTATATGTATGTTTTTATAGAATTACATGCAACTTTTTTTTTTTTTTAATTTGAGATAGAGTTTTTTTTTTTTTAATTTGAGATAGAGTCTCACTCTGTCACTCTTGGTGGAGGGCCATGGCATCATAACTCACAGCAAGCAACCTCAAACCACTGGGCTCAAGTGATCCTTTTGCCTCAGCCTTCCTGAGTAGGTGGGGCTATAGGTACAGGTCACCACGTCCAGGTAGTTTTTTCTATTTTTTAGTAGAAACAGGGTCTTGTGCTTGCTCAAGCTGGTCTCAAACTCCTGAGCTCAAGCAATCTTCCCACCTAGACCTCCCAGAGTGCTAGGATTACAGGTGTGATTCCCCATATCCAGCCTACATGCAACTTTTTTCTTTTTTAAATGAGAAAAACTTACATGTGTTCTTAGGCAACAATCTCTTAAAATGTATGGAAGTGAAGGATCGGATCGGGACAATGTTATCTTCTGCTCTCATTCTTTTTCATCTTCCCCAACAGGGTGTATTTGTTTATTGGTCTATTCATAAAGTATTTCTCAAAGGATATCTAAAACAATAATATTTTCTGTTTTCTAGGGATAAGATTAGACAATAGGATAATGGGGAGGTTTGTTTCATGGTTTGTCTTCTATTTACTATTAGACTTTCTTTACTCTGTTCTTCATCCCCTCACCCACAATAGCATTTAATTAGATACAACTTGGAATTCATCTTTCTATCCTTTGTTAGACTTAACAAATAAGCAAATTTGAAATTAAAAAAGATTTCAATCAAATTAATATGGATCCGATCTCCCTGTAGGAACTCACGGAATAAAGATAACTGGACCTCCTCCAGGCAGATTATATAAAACACTCTGGACAAAGAGCCCTAGGATCTGTACTTGGAATGAACATCTGAAAACAAGCCCTCGGGGGGCTGCAGACTTTACTTTGAGAAACACTTCCTTTGAACAGATTGCTGTTACCTTCACTAGGAGGGCATTGATGTATCCTGAAATGTAATTGCTCCATGGACTAGATGGTGATTCAACAGTCTAAGAAATAAACATCAGTTAAAATAGTTATTATAATCATTATTGTTACTATTATTGGATCCTATATCCCATTGACTCCTTCCCACCTAAATTAAGGGGACACTTTGCCATTCTGCTCATCATTGTACCTGGGTACACCCTGCCTTATATCTGAGGGGATAACGTAAATAGCCCTAATGTGGAAAGTCAGAATGAGAATGTGTTTGAACATTTTTCCTGGAAACCTTAATTAGATGGGTTATTTTATCTAGTGATACTCATCAAAAATATAGATGTTTTTGTATATGCTTGTGTGTGTCATTAAACAGGTGGATCTTAGGTGTCCATAGTACTTGGAGTATTAGGATGTCATCTATTTTAAATCCTCTCCCAACCTCATTTCCCATGAACGTCAGGGCTTTGCAATGTAGATGTCAAGCTCATCTCATCCTAGCTATTCTGTAATCCTTGCGTAGCAGTGTGAGGGGCCCTTACTACCTTTTCTCCTGGTACTTCGCTGTTTCTCACTTCCTGACACCAGCACCCATGCCTGCCTGCTTGCCTGTTCCTACCTCCTGTCCCCGTGGGGAGTGGGAGAGAATTAGCCTTCCATAAGCTTCCAAAAGCGATTACACCTATTGTTAGGCTATCAAGCAAAACCTTGGCACTTCTAGTTTATCATTCATCATCCTGGTCTCTGATAATTGTCCTGAAGGATATTTGAGTAGCTTCATCTTTGTTTATCGTCAAACATAACATTCTCTGCCATTCTCAAACTCATGCCAGAACTAAGCCCAGATATCTGGACACCCAGGTGCCCTAAGATCTCTGTGAGGTCTTTGGTGTTCTGACACCTAAACATTTGCTTGACATTGTACTTAACGTGTTTCCCGGAAATGAGTTTCCAGGTCATTAACCCTGATAACCCTGCATTCCTAAAGTGAGCATACGGGGAGCTTCCAGGTTCCCAGGACCTTCCTACAATAAGATATATTGAAATAAGTACATGTGTTTTCATGTAATTTCTATTGGTCATTGGCTTGCCAAAGTAACAAGTACCATGTGAACTATTATTATTACTATGGATATAGCTATTGAGTGCTTAATACTAAAAAATGCATGATTCAGCAAGTTGCTCTCTATGCTTACCTAGTTCTGCAGCTTTTCTTTGTTAAAAGGACAAGTGATGCTCTCAATTTCATGGGAACCATATGTAATGAGGTGACCCTCAATAAACAGAATGGATTTGTTCCAGAAAAGCTGCCTCTACACAAAATTCTATTTTCCTGTTGACATCCATTATAAAATTAGAAATGCTATTCTGTTTCTTTATAAAACATCGTTTGCAGTTAGTAATGCAGCAAGCTTAACAAACTTGTAGATCAAAGAAAATTTATATTTTTATAGGAACATATACATGAGGTATGTAGCAACATATGAATACAATATTTCTTAGGTCAGTTTTCTTTTGGGGAAGGGTCGGTTATCACATTTTTATTGGGGCCATGAGGAAGGGGTAACCTCCTCCCTGTGGGTAGAGGTGCTCACAGTGTCTTCAGCCACTCCAAGCTGGGGCCCTGGGGATTCTGGGGGTGGCTGGGCACGTGGGGCACGCTCCCATCCTCTCGGAGGGGCACGGGGTAGTTGTAGAGCATGGCCTTGTTGATCGTGATAGAGTACTTGGTGTAGGGACTGAGCGAGACCCGCAGTGGTGAAGGACACGACCAGCACTGGCTCCTTGGCCAAGGCCGCCTTGAGGAAGGCAGGGAGTCTCACGACCGTCTGGGTCTCTCTCAGGTTAGGTTTCTTATTCGTCTTTGCACCAATCATGTAAGGGTTCAGAGAGGGAGGAATTCTAATGGATCAAGTTTCTACATGGAAAAAATTTCCTTTGAAGTATTCTACAGCAGAAGAGCTCAGATCCTGTTCTTCCACAAGTTTTATTAGAAAGGAATAGGCTAAAAATAAGTTTAAAGGAGTTTGAAATATGGCCAAATATGCAAACAAATCATTCAGATTATGGCAATCGTTCATTTGGCAATCTTGACACAATGGAGATTGCATTCTACGAATTTTAGGTTTTGGGTACTTGGAACATTATAATAGCAAATACTTAGATATTATTAATTGTGACCAGCACACTTAAAATTCATCTGGTGGAGGGCGGCGCTTGTGGCTCAGTGGGTAGGGTGCCAGCCCCACATACTGAGGGGTTGCAGGTTCAAACCCGGCCCTGGCCAAACTGCAACAAAAAAATAGCCAGGTGTTGTGGTGAGCAGCTGTAGTCCCAGTTACTTGGGAGGCTGAGGCAAGAGAGTTGCCTAAGCCCAGGAGTTAGAGGTTGATGTGAGCTGTGTGACACTACCACACTCTACCGACGGTGATAAAGTAAGACTCTGTCTCTAAAAAAAGTAAAAGTAAAAAAAAAAAAAAAATCACCTGGTGATTAAGAGGGTCTTTCTTTGAGGAGTTTATTTGTTGAAAGTAAAAATGCAAAAATATTTTCTAATTATTATTTGATTAAATAGCCTAGGATTTAATTAGTCCTGCCTGATCTTATGAGTTGACAGCTTCATCCTAGAGATGGAGATAAAGAGAGCAACTCCGTTCCCATCTTCATAGAACTATGAATCTAGCAGGAAAAGCAAAATATAAGTAAATACTTTCAATGAAGTATGATGACTGCCAGAGTAAGAGAAATTCAGGGTATTATTATTATTAGTGCTCAAGGTTGTCCCCATTACAAACTTTCCAGAGGACACAATGCTGAGACCTGAAGTCTGAATAGGAGGTGACTCTGTAAAGAGCTCAAGAACATCCCAGGCAGAAGGAAAGGGATGTGCAAAGCTCAGGGTCAAATGCAGGCAGGGGAGGGAAAGCAGACAGAGCCTCTCGGAGATATATTCTGACAGAGGAGATCGCTAGTTCCTCACTGCACCATAGCTAGGAAGCTGGGAAAGGCCAGGTCTGCAGCTCTGTACTGCCATTAGGTAGTACTGCTTTTGCACCCCTTAAAAAGTTCACCGTTAAATCTATACTCACAAACCACATCAGTTTAAGATGGAATTAAAACAATTGCTTTATCAGTTCATTTCCATTTTCTTTCTGCTGACCTCCCTAGAAGTAAATGTAGGTAAGGCAGTTGTTGTTAATATTTTTTTCTGCAAAGGGTGAGTATCCTGTCAGGACTGGGGCCTTGGGGGAGGGAATGGCAGGTACTTGGAACACACTGGTGAGCTGCAGGATTCTAACCACTTCTTACAAAGCAAAAAAGAAGCCATGAGGGCACATCAGTCACCGCACCTGGGTGTGAGATAGAGCAGAACCAGGCCTAAGATGAGTGGGGAAGTAGATGGAAGGCAAATAACAGACGCTTGTTCCTCTGCAAGCTCCTCTCTTTCTGTCCGTTTTGTTCCTGTGTGTACATGAGCTCTGAGCAGCAGCTCAGGTAACAGTGTGTCGGCAGTGGCAGATGGTCAGGGCAGCCAAAGGAAAAGGTTGTCAGAGTAAGCGAGGGGACGCGGAGCCAGGAGGGAAGATCATAATTTATTTTTGAAAATTAGTCACTGTACTGATATAATGTAAATGTGGCTTTGTTGCTTAACTATGGGCAGATCTTTAAATCAGAGCATGGGATTTATGATTCTCAGGTAAGAAGGGAAACATCTTTAGGAATAAAGATGGTCATATGGACACCATATTACAAGCTGCTTTTGAAATTTCTTTGTTGCTTTCTGCCTTGCTTGTTGTAGTATTTTTCTGAATCATTTTCCTGTCTTGGGTCTCTTAGTTCCCTGTTTTCTCTTATGCACTAAATATTGCTGTGGGGGCCAGGGGTTGTGCAATGAATTTCCTATTGCCATAGGACTTACACTCCAGCAGGGATGAGAAAGAACATACGTTAGTGTAACTGATTGGTTACTCTGGAAAAGACAATCAAGAAAGGCTTCTCTAAAAAGGTGGCTTTGAATGAGACTCGAATGCAAAGATGAGAGTATTTCTGTCTGAGACCAACTAGTGCAACGTCCCAAGGTGGGAACAGGAAAACAGTATGGAGAGTTCAAGCAAAGGCCAGCACAGCTATGCCTCTGTGGGTGGGGAGGGCAGGAATGGGGAGTGGAGCGCGAGATAATGCATATTATACAGGCTTTGTCAGAAGGCCGAGGAGTTTGAATTTAATTCTTGGTGTAAAAGTAACAGACCTAATTTTTGTATTAAAAAACGTGTCACATAGTAAATATCCATGAGTTCATAGTGATATGAGTAAAAGGATTGAATAAATAAAATTAAGGGTAGATCTTTCTTACAGATAAATTCCAAACAAGAAATATAGATCACCCCTCTTCTAAGAGGGCAATTCCTGTGCCCTTGAGTGTGCCACGAACAGAGTATGAAAAGGGGAAACAAAATAGTAATTCTACAATGGAGAAAGCTTGCAGACATCATTAGAAACAAGGAATGAAGGTTAACATGACCAGACATGATCGGATACAAAGGATATTTTACTTCTGTAGCAATCAACCCCCAAATTCATCAGACAAACCCTCATGGAGGAACATTATACAAAATACCTAATTATTTTTCCTTAGAACTTTCAGGGTTATGAAAGTCTAGGAAAGATTGAGAAACTCTCATGAATTGGAGAAGACTAAGGAAATACAGTAACTAAATGCAACATGGAATCCTGGAATAAATCTTTGGACAGCAAAGGGTATTAGTGGAAAAACAGTGAAACTTTGAATACTATTAGTTATAGCTTAGTTAACAGTGAGGTACCTAGTTTTCAGTTTTCATAAACATACTATGTTTAGATAAGATATTGACATTGAGAAAGTTGTGTGAAGACCATACAGGAACTCTCCACACCATTTCTAAAACCTTTTCTGGAAATCTGAAATTATCCCTTAAAAAGTTAGAAAACAAATAAAAGAGCGGATTCTAGCTTCTCTGTCATGAGTCACCTGAGGCCAGGTGCAGAGAGACAGGCAGGGACTAGGTCTGCTGGAGTGGTGGGGATGGAAGACCATGGCAGCTGGGCTTAGGGGTTGATGGTGGAGGTGGATGAAGGGGATATATTTGCACTGTTTTGGAAATAGGCAAGAAAAGATTTGGTGATGGAATGGATGGGAGAATGGGGTGGGAGAAAGAAAAAGATCTTAATGAGTCATTTCTCGAAAACATGGATCTAATGGTGTCAATTCTCATTTCAGATATCTTTACTAGCTTGCCTCCAAACATATAATAAAGAAATATTCTTCATCTTGACCCACACGACCCTCCATACTCCACTCACTAATGATAAGAGGTCAATTAACTTCACAAACTCATCCTGGACATGGTGCTAAATATGCCATTGCTGAATCTCACTACACTCACCTAGGAGGCACTGCCCTTGGGGAGCAGTGTACAGACGCCAGCATCTAGTCCACCCTCCAAAGCAATTGTGTAACTATTTTTTATGGAATGGCTACCAGAACTGTAGTCTTAGGAAGTCTGACGATTAAGTTCACAAACTCATCTTGGGAAAAGTGCTATATACCTCATCGCTAAGTATCACTATGGTTTCCTAATGGCCCAGGGGAGTACTTCAAAGGTAACTGTATGTAGCTCTTGTATCTTATACATCTTTCCTGCTATACCCCTTGCTCCCTCTGCAGGTGTTCAGACCTAATATTCCAATTCCAAGTCATCTCAGATCCTGCCAGAATTAAGTTTTCACCTGTTAAAACACCAGAACATCCTCCCCATTGTCTAACTTGTTAATAGTAATAATAGCAGAGAAGTCTCTGACCTTTTCTAGCATTCCATGTCCTATGCTGAGAACTTTACCTTCATCACTGTATTGATTCTCATCAATATCCTATATATAGTAGGATCCTATATATAGTAGGATCACTATATACTTTACTGTCCAAACTGAAAAGGAGCACAATCCAGTCCTACTTAGCCTGGAATAAAAGCTGTAAACCGAGGCTGTTCCAGGGAGACCAGGACATACCATTCTATTAATTGGTGTGAAAATAGATTTGCCAAAGGCCACACAGTTAACAAGTGATACAGCAGAGCTTTGAACTGTAATGTTTCTGTAATGTAGCAGCTTTTCAGAAAAAAATCCACCTGAATTTCTTGTTTTTTTAAATTTTGTTTTATTACAACAAATGAAGTTCACACATAATCTTTAAAAAACATTTCAAAATCCACTGTATTTTATTACCTTACTATGCTATTGGTATTAAAATTTAAAAAACATTTCAAAATCCACTGTATTTTATTACCTTGCTATGTGATTGGTATTAGTATTAAATGTCTCTCATAAAAATATTACCCTTAATACCCACCTTGAACATTTATTTACAACATTGTTATAATGTGCTCAAAAAGACTCTCCTCATTTAGATTTTCTTCATTTGCCTTACATTTCAAGTGTCATTAATTTTCTTTGGAAGAGTAGAAAATGATGCTCGCCTAGTTTAGAAGAACCTTTGATATCTTTGATGGAACAATTGACCACATGCTTTCACAGAAACACTAGGAATGAAGTAATTTGAGCATAATGACTGCTGAAATACCTTCCACAAAATAGCTGTGATGTCTTACTCCAACATCCACCCTCTTAATGGTTTCAGTGACACGCTCTTAGAACTAGATTATGAGTTTGGGTAAATGGCCAGATCTCTCTAAGCTGCATAATCCTCATGGATAAAAATGATCTTGCTGAGCTGTTAATTAGTAAAGCACTTAACTAATGAGACGGTGGTCAGTAAAGTAGTTAACAATGCAAGCATTTGATAAAAGAGGGTAGATAGCCTTTGTGGCTTAAATTTAACCATTTTTTGAAGGGGGGCTAATTAGTGTCTGTACAATATTTTACTGATAGGTGATGCTGTCTTTTTAATAAATATTTATGGCTCAGCATCTGTAGCTCAAGAAGCTAAAGCGCCAGCCACATACACCAGAGCTGGCGGGTTCAAATCCAGCCAGGCCTGCCAAACAACAATGACAACTACAACCAAAAAATAGCCGGGCATTGTGGTGGGCACCTGTAGTCCCAGCTACTTGGGAGGCTGAGGCAAGAGAATTGCTTAAGCCCAGGAGTTTGAGGTTGCTGTGAGCTGTGAGGCCATGGCACTCTACCCAGGGCCACAGCTTGAGGCTCTGTCTCAAAAAAAAAAAAAAATTAATCAATATTTATTATATGCACTTGAGTACTTCAAGTCCAAGAATTAGATTGATGGACTAAAGGAATTACCAGGAACTACTTGTCACCCAGAAATAGACTTTGGAATGTTCCTTAGTAACAGAAACCATGCCTTTTTACAGTTGCCTCAGAGCTGGAGCCAGAATTAGAGGAATTTTTGATAGGGAAGTGCTATGGAAATCCACATTACTGACTGCAGTAAACCTAACAACTATCCTTGGATTCATCTGCTAGGGAAACACGAGGTATGTGTTTCTCATACCTCTGAAACCATTTGCTGCTAATGGAATTAGTATGTATACTTTTCTCTAAATATTTTAGCCTCCTCTGTAGCCCAGGTAGAGTAAAGGCTGTTGTTACCATAACCAGTGGCATTTTTTTTATATTTTCAGGTCAACCCTGTATGAAATCCCAACTCCAAATACCTGAGCCCCTTCCTTCCTTCCTTCCTTCCTTCCTTCCTTCCTTCCTTCCTTCCTTCCTTCCTTCCTTCCTTCCTTCCCACTTTGTCGCCTTCAGTAGAGCACTGTGACATCACAGCTCATAGCAGTCTCCAACTCTTGGGCTTGATTGATTCTCTTGCCTCAGCCTCCCGAGAAGCTGGGACTATAGGTGCCTGTGGCAACACTCGGCTATTTTTTGTTGCAGTTGCCACTGCTGTTTTAGCTGGCTGGGGCAGGGTTGGAACCCACCACTCTCCATATATGGGGCCGGTGCCCTACCCATAATAATCACCACCCGTGATTATCATTGTTTATATTTACCAAAACGTGTGTTTATATTTACCAAAAAATATGTGTGCTATTGCCCATTTTATTGTGTAAGGTGGCCTACGAAAGGTTTTGTTGTGTTTTTATGTTTCTCAAATAAACTTCCCTTTAAAAATGTAACTAATATATTTTATTTTTTTTGACACAGAGTCTTACTCTGTCACCCTGAGTTGAGTGCTGTGATGTCATGGCTCACAGCAACCTCTAACTCCTGAGTTCCAGTGATCCTCTGGCCTCCTGAACACTATAGTATGCCACTATGCCTTTCTAGTTTTTCTATTTTTAGTAAAGACAGTGTCTCACTTTTGCTCAGGCTGGTCTCAAACTCTTGAGCTCAAGCAATACACCCACATTGGCTTCCCAGAGTAGTAGGATTAAGGGTGTGAGCACTGCACCCAACAATAAATATAATTTAAAGAATTTTTAAAAATCATTTTTCCAGAGTTATATTTTGTGGATTTTCATTTTGGAGGATTTCAACATTTGGGGTCATGGTATTTAAGAGTGTGTCTTTTGGGATGATGATTCAAATATTATATAATCATTAGAGACAGGGGTTAGTGTATGTCCCTGTGATAGGTATCTAATGGGTAGAACCTGGAATTCCATTGAAATTAATGTTTTGCTTTTCCAGTTGCATAGAAATTTCTCTGTGAGTTGAACCTAAGAGTCTATTGATGTTAATGTTTTGCTTTGGCCATTAGCAGTGAAATTTCTATTTTATTTGAGTGAAACCCCAAGATCCCAGATAAAGGTAATGGAGTTATCTCAAGTCTGCACCCTAATATCTTAACTCATACCTTAGGACATTGGCTGGTAGCTGACTATAAAATTTATATAGCCTAGCAGAAAAATGAGACTAGGGGTAAATGACTGTTTGATCCTATACTATTGGTTTTTTAAATTAAGACTTCCAAGGTAGTTGTTATGTTTTAATATACTGAGACCTAGAAGAGTGTTCATTAATATGTATGCATTGATACAGTGCCCCAATTTGAAATTTAATTCAGTGGAAGCCCATGTGCCCTAGAGATAAATGCTGCTCTACAAATTGCTATGTGTAACAAAAATGAAAAGCAGAAATGAGAGCTTGTCTTCTCTGCAATTGGGAAGTCTTCCTTTAACGGATAGTTGACTTTTGTCCTAGTTAAACAATATTACCTTCAGAGTTAAAATTAAACCAAATAGAATTAAGAAAAAAGGTCATTTGAACAGTAAAGAGTTTTCCTTATGTAATATAACAAACTTGACCCAGGAAACTTTATGTATAAACTATAGAATGCTATTCATAGATCGTTCAGTATATTAAATTTAAGATTTTATTTCATCCCCCAGATGAGAAAAAGTGCTAAATAATTGATTCTGTGACTCTTTTTATAAATGTACCAACTAACATATCACCTATAATGCTCCCAAATTATTTTTAAAATAAGCTTCAAAAAGAATTGAATTAGAAAATGTTATAAACCTATGGAAGTGCCTTGTAAGCACATAACATACATCACAAAAATACTGTTGATACCAAAATAATTAGGAGAATTATTCTGTTTTCTATAGAAAGATAAAATCCTTCATTATGCATGTATTAACATAACCTTTATCACCACCACTCTGCAATTGTGCTGCCTTGCCATACCCTGACAGAAAGGGTGATATCTGCTAAATGTTCATTGTACTTTCTTTCTAACTTCTGAAAGTGTTTAGGGATGTTGCCCTTGGGTAAGATTGAACCAGAAAAGGAAAGATCAAGAGAAGAGCACCTCCAGTATCAGGGGAAAAAAAAGGAATGAAGAGGAAAAATAGTATAATCTGAAGGTTGCTTGAGAACATCTATTTGCACCAATATATTTTTAGAACCACTGTTTAGCTCAATAACTCAAATTACTGAAGAAACTCAAATAGTGGCCTTCCTTTTTCTGGTTGGACACAAACTGATAAAATTTAAACACAAGGGCTCAAGGCCTGTTGCTCAGTGGTTAGGGCGCTGGCCACATGCACTGGGGCTGGTGGGTTTGAACGGGCCCTGGCCTGCTAAACAAGAAAAATATCTGGGTGTAGTGACAAGTGCCTGTAGTCAGTCCCAGCTACTAGGGAGGGTGAGGCAAGAGAATAGCTTGAGCCCAAGAGTTTGAGGTTTCTTTGAGCTGTGATACCACAGCACTCTACCTAGGGCAACATAGTGAGACTCTGTCTAAAAAAAAAAAAAAAAAAAAAAAAATTAAACGCAAGCAAGGAAATGGCTTAATGCTGGCCATCGAAGAGAAAAATACATGAAGATTGTAGCCCCCAGTCTATCTAGCATCCCCTATAGACTGAATACTCTATATGTGCCACTTATTTAATATTCACTGACTATGCAATGTAGATTATATCACCATTTTTCAAAACGAAGAATGGACACTAAGAGCGTTTAAGTGCTTCGTCCAAGGTGATGGAGCTTTTAATATATAAAATCAGATTCAAATGAGTTCTCTCTAATTCTAAAGTGTTCATTCTGACTCTGAATTAAAAGTATAGATAATCCATAGATAGGCAATCTGCCCTGTTAGATTGGTGGTTATTGAACTAGTTATTAATTAATTTCAGTATTTACTTGTTTTTTTCCTCATAGCCTCCATGCCCAGCTAATTTTTCTATTATTTTGTAGAGACAGGGTCTTGTTTTTGCTCAAGCTGGTCTTGAACTTCCAATCTTAAGCAATCTTTCTCCCTTGACCTCCCAAAGTGCTGGGATTACAGGTATGAGCCCCTGTATCTGGCCTATTTACTGTTAATAATAGTGGATAAGCTATTGTTCTTTGTTGAGGTCTTACTTGATTCTTAGAGTAGAGGACTGTGTTGGCAAAGCCTGGAAAACTTCATCAGATACTTGACCTGCTTCTTCATTCAGCCTCTCATCTCATAGAAACCCACCTACTTCTTTCCTTCATAAAATTACTGTTTAGTTTGTACTATGACTCTTTATGTAATTCCATTCTCTAGATCTATTTTTTAAAATATATTACAAATATGCCAGTTTGTGAGTATTTTGCTTTGAGGAGACAGAAATTTCTCTGAGATTAGAATTTTGGGGAATGTGCTCATTACAACAAATTAACAGAATTGCCACTCTCAAGAAATTCATAGGCTAGAGGAGCAAAGAAGAAATCTGTATCATTACAGAGTACTTTCTCATAAGGTAGTTTAAAAAAATCAAATAAATTATTATATGGAATACATCTGAAACAATGCCTGTCATGTAAAAGGTGCTATGTCACTATTGACCTTATTACAGAGTGACAAACAATGGCCCAGAGTGCTATGGGTACAGAAGGGAAGGATGAGAAAGGCGACTTCCAGAAGCTTGGGTATACGCTCAGCTCATTTATCAAAAGGTGGTGTTTCTTTACAGCAAAAGGAAAACAAGTTGTCATGTGGCACAAGTCAGTGTGCAGACAGGGGAAGAAAAAGTTTCCAGAGCTAAAATCTACTTCTGTGTGTTCTACCTTGGAATTGTGTATGAACTCTCTCCCCTTTTATAATTACAAATCTCTTAGAAGATTATTTTATTTCCTTACAAAACCAAACTGTGATCATCTACTCTTTAGCACGGAAATAAAACTGAGGAGAAAAATAGACCAAAGCATCAACGGTATCTTGCTGTGCTTAAGTTCAGGAAGGGCTCGACACTGTGGACAGATGAGTCTATGTTGATTAGTCCATGTTGAGAAAGTTAAGATTCAGAAAGTATTGGATTCCAACCAGACAGATGTGAAACTATCTACTGTCCTCCACGGGACAGTCCCTTTGGCTTTCTATATCTTTCTGTATTTCATATATGCCTTCTAGTTCTATATGCCCATGTTCAAAGCTTGGCTAGGATAGAATGAAAGAAGTTCCAGAGTAAACTTAGCATATGGAATTCAAACCTTCTACTAGGATTTATTGCTTCTAGTTGTGGGGTGAAATGATGAGCTTACCTTTCATTTCTGAAACAATTTACATGAGTGATAAAATAACCTGAAAGCCTCTGGTAAGAATGAGGAAAATTGAAAGGCCAAAGGCCCTGGTAATCTCAATTACATTATTCGGCTACTGAAAAGTGATGTTTTCAAATGTTTTTAAAGTCCTTTTAAAGAGCAGTTTTTAGATTCACAGCAAAATTGAGTGGAAGGTACATTGCTGAAACTGCAAGGGGGTTTCAGACTAGGTCTGGTTGCTTGTGGGGGCTGAGGGTAGGGTGGGGCTGGAAAGCTGCATGAAATTGCTTCAACTATCACATGTTTTATAAAGGAGGGGCCATGTGCCTTGGGGCAGGTTAGGTGTAACTAACAAGGGGCGACGTGCTTTGGGGGCATGTTGTAGGGGAAAGTGAATCTTTCCAGGTGGAGGCTTTAGAATCTCAGTCCTTTTGTCTTGTAGAAAATTCACCATTTCTGGGAAACAACCTAAAAGTCCAAGTAGTTAGTTAATGAAGAGGATTATTTAAAAAAAAAAAAAATATATATATATATATATATATGCATATATATACACACATTATATAATATACATTTCATATTATATATAATATATATGAATTAAAATAAAATCCTAAGGCTTCCCCCCCAGTGGCTGATTGCAACTGTCTTAGCCAAGGGGACACCTAAAACTGAGTTGTTAGCCAGGAGAAAGGAGATCAGACATGGTTCACCATGTCCCCCTACCTTCTTAGAGATGTCCTTTATGACCCACTAACAGGCCTAAGGCTATTCAAGACCTACCTATAGGTCCTCAGTTTACATAACAAACCTCTTGGGTCTGGGCATAGTTTGTCTCTAATTGGCACACTCTTACCTTAGCTCAAGACCCTTATCTTAACTCAAGGCCTTTATCTTATTTTCATTGACTCCTGGTCTGTGGGAAAAACCTAACTCAGTCTATTGTCAGTGAAAGAATCTTTAAACCCACCTGTAAACTGTAAGCCCCCTTTTGAAATGTACCACCTTTTCAGCACAAACCAATGTATGCCTTCTATGTACTGATTTATGAATTTACCTCTAATGCCCATCACCCCGAAATGTGAAACCAGACTAACCAGACTAATTCCCCACCACAAGTCCACTTGCTCAAGGTTTCTTGGGTGTGACTGTGCGTCATGGTCTTCAAATTGGCTCAGAATAAACCTCTTTAATGGCACCTTTTCCATTAACAGAGATCATTGAAATTTGTCCATGGGGACAATTATAGGTACAGAGAGTTCCCACGTATTCCCTGCCCCCACATACTCACGCCCTCCCTCATTGTCAGCATCACGCATCATAGTGGTGCATTTATTACAACTGATGAACCTACCTTGAAACATCATTACCTGAAGTCCGTAGTTTACATTAGGGTTTGCTCTGGGTGTTGTTTGTTCTATGGGCTTAGACAAATAGAGTCTCTATTTAAAAAGAGCTCACTACCCTTGTGGTGAAAATGCCGCCTGAGGCTGAGAGTGGGATGGTTTTCAGCTGTGGTAGAACTGGAGCTGAGCTCCCACAAGCTGTTGTGAGGTGTGCCTTAGGGTACAGACCTCTCTACCTAGAGCAATAACAGTTTAAATCCCATAGCCGCAAGCCTTTGCTTTGCTTTGTATTTGGTTAATGACTTTTCCTGCTCTTAATGTGTTACAAAGGCTCTGGCCTTCAAAAGTAATGAAGTGCAAACATGAATGACAATTGGAAAATTTATTTTTACTGAGGACTGAGAAGAAAGGGACTACAAATAACACATTTTAGACTTTGACCTTGCAGAGAGGTACTTCACTCCTATGAAGCAGGAAAGGAGAAAAACATAGCTTTTTTTCACCCACTAGCTTGCTTCAAGAATTCATATGGTTAGTGTTTGTACTTTGTAGAAATTAGGTATGTATTGCAGTAAATTAAACTTGTGGTTTGCAAACTTTTTGGCCATGTTCCACAATAATCAATCTATCTTTCTTTCTCTCTATCTCTCCCTTCCTCTCTCCCTCCGTCCCTTCTTTCTTTCCTTTTTTTTTTTTTTTTGAGTCTTCCTCTGTCACCCTGGGTAGAGTGCCATGGTGTTATAGCTCCTAGGAATCTCACACTCTTGGGCTCAAGAGATCCTCTTGCCTCAGCCTCTAGAGTAGCTAGGACTCCACCTCCACGGCCAGGTAATTTTTCTATTTTTAGTAGAGACAGGAGTCTCAATCTTGCTCCGGCTGGTCTTGAAATCCTGAGCTCAACCAATCCACCGCCATAGCCTCCCAAAGTTCTAGGATTACAGGTGTGAGCCATCATGTCCTCTTGGAAGTGAAATTCCGTTTTTGATATGGAGGACATACTCAAATTCAGCAGAGATATTTAATGATAGAAGTAGTGAGGAAAAATAATTTCGATTTGGAAATGAGAAATTGTTAAGAATCTTGGCGGTACTTGATGTTAGATTTTTTTTCCTGGGTTGATAGCTAAATTGAAAGCAAGAAGAATAAGCAATGTATTCACAAAGCTGGGGAAGTAACAGAATTTGAACTTTTAAGATCTCATCTTATTAGAAATTATATGCATGAATCCTACTAGATGGGACGTGTCTTATTCCGAGTTGGGGGGGGGGGGGCCAGTATGGTCTAGTCTAGTGTGGGCCTCTTTCTGGTGTACAGATGGATACCTTTTGGGTGTGTCCTCACATGGTAGGGTAGGGGAGGGAGGGTCTTTCTCTCTCTCTCTTCTCTTCTTATCCCATCATTACTTATTTCCAGAGGCCACCTCCTCAAATACCATCACATTGGGAGTTAAAGTTTCAACATACGAATTTTGAGAGGACACGAACATTCCCTTTGTACCAGGAGTGACTTATAAAGATATAACACCTGAGTCATCACTGTTTTATGTTTTAAAAACATAAACTTAAGACAAATTATTGAAAGCCAAAGGAAAGTCCTACATGACAGTAGGATTTTAAAAACATAAACTTAAGACAAATTATTGAAAGCCAAAGGAAAGTCCTACATGACAGTAGGAATTTAGGAAATTGAGGAGACTCATATGCTCTTCTAGGAATTTTTTTTTTTTTTTTTTTTTTTTTTGAGACAGAATGTCTGTAGCTCTGGCTAGAGTGCAGTGACATCCCTCAGGCTGGAATCAAGGCATCTTTCTGCATCAGCCTCCCAAGTACCTGAGACTACAGGAACACACCACCACACTTGGCTAAGTTTTCTATTTTTTGTAGAAACAGGAGTCTCACTCTTGCTCAGGCTATCTTCCCATGTCGGCCTCCCAGAGTATTAGAATTATAGGCATGAGCCACTATGCCCAGCCTATAAAATGTTCGATGCTACTATCAGTTGCACCAATACTCTGAGGTTTATTATCATCTTATAGTTTGTTTTCTTTCCACTTGATATGAGACAGAGTTCAAAGTGAGGGATTAGTGATCACTCTAACTCCCTCAAGTATCCTTAATAGTTGGACTCTAAACATCAGAAGAACCCTTTTTGTTGTGGATGATTTGACAAAAATAATTCCAAGAAAGACTTAAGGGAGGTTTTGGTCTTATAGAAATAAGGTACTGCAAACAAATCAGTATTAAGCTCAGCTACAACTGGATATGATTGCTTGTATAATGGGTGAGCTGCCAACCGTCAGGGTGCTGCAATTGTGATCCTACAGTTGTTGCAGCTTTTATTTTGAGTACGTCAAGGCCCTTAGTATTAATAGTTAAATACTATTTTTCTTCTCTGTATTCCCAACTTCTAACTTCTGGTGTTAATGATAATTCAGGACAATTCAGGGTTATTTGGAAAAAAACCCTACATGCTCCAGCCGTTAATTAGTGTTACTATTCTGTATTTAATTCTAGGCATTCAAATAAGTGAGCAGTTTCTATAATAGGTTTCTGTAATCAGCTTATACTTAAAAAAAAAACTTTTTAGCAGTTATTTTTATTATTTTGTTTTTATTTTCTTGCTATCAGCATTTTAAACCAAAACTGATAATTATTAGTTTTTTTTTCCTTTTTTTTTTTAAACTGAATAACTTTATACAACTTGTAAATTGTCAAGCTTCATCCAATTTTATTTCTACCTTTATAACTCTTGGGGAAGATCAAGAGATACACTTCAATTTTTTTTTTTTTTAAATGCTGGGTGGCTTTGCACCTATTTGGGGACTTACTTAAAAATATAATTAGAACGCCAAGCACACTACTGGTATAAAACTCTCCCTATTGTACACTGAAATTATTTATTTGCATATCTTTCTTCTCTAAACTATGTTAAAGATGAGTGATATTGTTTAATTTAATTTTATTTGTATTCCGCTGATTATACAATGTGATTCATGAGCACTCATTATGAAATATTTGTGGAATAAGTAACTGTATTTATTTTCTTTTTTTCTTTTTTTTTATTGTTAAATCATAGCTGTGTACATTAGTGAAATCAAGGGGTACAATGCGCTGGTTTCATATACAATCTGAAATATTCTCATCAAACTGTTCAACGTAGCCTTCATGGCATTTTCTTACTTGTATGTAGAAGTAGGTGTATTTAGAAGTAACAGTGAGATAAGTGTGATGCTGTGGGTCTTGAGGAGAAACATCCAATACAGAGCAAATAGATACTAAAAAATTTAGTTTCTTCTTAGGAAAGGTGGTGAAAATAAAATGAATCATTCTATAGAATGACCCATAATTTCTCACTAAAGGATGATCGGTCAAGATGAACATGAACTGAAATAATCAAAGAGGTATGGAAACACTGGCTTTTTTCAAAGCAGAACAAATCTACAACAGCTGTCACAGAGTTCAAAACTCATTTAAAAGGAGGAAAGAATTCAGTCTTATCTGAAAGGGGGCTATTGTTTTATTTGTCATGTAAGTAAGCCAGAGCCATAGGACCGTCTAGGACCATTGAAAAGAATGAGGCGCCATCTACTGTGCGTTACATGCTCATAGGTCAAGTGATGGATTCTGAAGGAAGGTACAGGTGGTTATTTCCATTTGTGGAAGGATTTCTGGAGATGGGCAGTACATATCCTGGGATCAGAGCAAGCAGAGTGAGCTGAGTTAGAAACCATAAATGCAGAACAGTAAAGCACATAGCCCATTCCATCCTGTGCCTTAGAGGGTGGTCATTAGAGGCCCTCAGAGTAAAGAAACAATGCAGGAATAAATTACTATTCTCCAGACAGATTAGCCATGTTGCATATTATTTCTGACATTTGCGTCTTTGAAAAATAACTTCTAGGGTCAGTGTGGGGAAATAAAAGTTCCTGGCATATAGTTTATTTTCTAAGTTCTTGGGTCAGGATGGAAATTAGGAACTGTTATCTGAGCCTGATGTATATTTTATTTATAGATAATCCATTACGGCTTTGTTAACAAGGAGTAAATGGTAATTTTCTACCCCAATTAGTTCTGTCTTTTGTGGGGCAGAAATCGATTTCCATCATCTTAGTGTGTGAAACTCCACAGTGTCCTGTTTTTCATGGTTCCCAGAAGGGAATGAAGACAACTTGGATACCAACAATCGGGGCATGAGCTACTTGTAAGGAACACATGAACGATATACAGTTGCTTAAAGTTTGTTCTAAAAAAAAAAAAATATATATATATATATATATATATATATATACACACACATACAAAAAAAATAATATATATATGTATATATATATATTACATATATATATATATACACATACACATACAGGTGCCTCTTGGTGTCTGAGGGGGATTGGTCCCGGGACCTCCCTCAGAGTCTCAAGTCTCTGATATAAAATGGCATAGTATTTGCATACAACCTATGCCAACCCTCTCATGTAGTTTAAATTATCTCTGGTTTACCTATGATGCCTAATACAATGTAAATGCTTATTATACTGTTTAAGAAATAAGGGCAAGAAAAAAAATTTGTTTGTGGTTGGTACAGAAGCAAATTTTTTCCCAGGTGTTTTCAATCTGTGGTTGGTCAAATCCATGGATGCAGAAGCTGCAGATGTGACAGCTCTCCTATATATTTTTTTCTCCTTCAACTTGATGTTTTCTTCCAATTTTCTTTATGAAGCCATGTCATAATTTTGTTTCTAATTAGTAAAAGTAGACTATGGACACAGTGCCATCTGGTTAGAGCTACTTTTATTAAATACATTTGCCCTTTAATATTTTCATTATGAAAAATTTCAAACATATAGCAAAGTTGAGAAAAGTTTGGAGTGAATTCGCATATACTCACCATTTAGGCATTACCACTAATGTTCAACCATACTTGCCTTATTACATATAGAGCCATTGCTCTACCCATTTATAAATCCATCTTATGTTTAATACATTTCAAAGTAAATTTCAGGTATCAATTCATCATCTGTAAATTCTCCAGCTTACACATGTGTTATTACTTACGAGATTATAACACATTTTTAAGATTATCTCCAAGTAAGCATATTTAAAGTCTATTATCAAGTGCACTCTCAGCCTATAAACCACCACATATTTGGTGACAGTGTACTTGAACGAACTGCCATTCAAACTAAGAGGCCTGGGTGCCTCTGGGCTCCGTAGAGAATTCCGCTGTGCTCTTTCAGTGCTGTTGGACTCTCACGTTCTTCTCCTGCCTGCTGTTTTCCTGAACATCTCCTGCTTCATGAGCCTACTGAAACACCGCTGCAGCTTAAGCCTTTCTTACCTTTCACTGCACAATCTCAAAAAGCATGTCTCTGTTGCTGGTTGTTCTTGCAACCCATCCTTCTTAAAAATACCAGTTATCTACCCAAAACAGATTTCAGAGAGTTAAAACATTGCTTTTGTTTTCACTTGGTTTATTGATTTCAGTCTAATTCAGAGATGTTAAGTGGCAGGGAGTCATGTTGTTGTGTTTCCCATTACATAAAGGGGCAGGTTTGACAGGCGCAGGGGGTTGACTGTAGGGTGTAGAACAAGGACTCTCAGCCTAGTTCACTGATGGATGCTTGCCTGGCTGTTGCAAATCACTTATGGAGCTACTAGAAAAGCTTCTGGCTCCTGCCCTGATCTAAAAAACACCAAGACTTCTGGTCTGATATCAGGCTAAGCAATGTACATTTTTTAAAAGCTCCCAGGATTATTTTGGTAAGATAGCAAATTTGAGGAAAATGAATATGAAGAGTATGATTAAATGTTGCCAGTTTCTTGCTGGTGATTTCAGTAAGTCATTAATATGCATCGTCTTATACAACCTTCTTTTTTCATTCTGTAAAAGGAAAGGGCTGGGCTGCATAGGTATTACCCAGAGTTTCTTTCTGTTTTTCTAAAATTGTTGGCTCTGTTTGGTCCTTCCTAAGGATAGTTGTGGGACACATGTCTCGAAGAGTAGAAAGAAAGATGGGAACTAGTAGAAGAGCAAGTCAGATTGCTTGGGTTCAAATTCTATTTGTATGGCCGTGTAGGTTATCATGGTTACGTTTCTGTTTCTATAAGATGAAATAGTAATAACACTTTCTTCAGAAAGCTGTTGTGAGAATTAAATGTGTGACACGGTGTATGACACATACTAAACGTTCAAAAATGTTTTTGCTGCTTCTCTTATTTGCTGTGTTTGCTGCTGTACGTGGATGGAAGTGATGGGAGGCGGGAGGTTAGGAAAAGAAGAAAGACCTCCTATCACTCTGTACTCTGCTGAAAATGAGCAGACTCGGCTCTCATTTCACATTGTAATCTTTAATTAATTAATTAATTAATTTATTTTTGAGACTGAGTCTCACTCTGTCACCCTCAGTAGAGTGCTGTGGCATCACAGCTCACAGCAACCTCCAGCTCTTGGACTTAGACAATTCTCTTGCTTCAACCTTCCGAGTAGCTGGGACTACAGGCACCCGCCAAAAGGCCTGGCTATTTTTTTGTTGCAGTCTGGCCGGGGCTGGGTTCAAGCCTGCCACTCTCAGTATATGGGGCCAGTGCCCTACTCAGTGAGCCACAGGCATGGCTCACATTATAATCTTTAGCTCAGTGTGCCCCTTGGCAAATTGTGTAGCATCTCTGGGACTTTATTTCTTGGACTGAGAAATGAAAGCATTTACATGAAGTAAACTTCCACATCATTTTTAAAGTTAAAATTCCATTCTAATATAATTCTAATAATTTTTTATGGTACTTAACTGAGTAATGAACACTTTGAACCTTAAAGCTCATCTTGCTTCCTTCTATGCTTTGTCT